>OMLM01010063.1:4553-25369 GCA_900302695.1 Helostoma temminkii | reverse complement strand
GTGCCTCCTTGTCAGCAACAACTGCAATCAAGCTTTTGCAATAAGTGAGTTTTAGCCCACTCTTCTTTGCAGATTTTTAAAAATTGAATCACATTAGAGAGTTTTGGAGCATGAATGTGTTTTTAAGGTCATACCACAGCATCACAATTTGATTTAAGTCCTGACTTTGACTATGCCACTCAAAAAACACTTTTTTTATTTTTTTATTTTTTCAAGGATGGACATAACCACATAAACATATACCAGAAAGGTTATTTAAAACAGACAGACAGTCAACTATTTATATGTACATCCAGTAGACAGAACAACATTTTTTTTTTGGATTTCGCCACTAAAATTCACTTTCTTTTAGCTCTCTTTTGGTCTCTACCAACTCTTTAGTGAAATATCTGGTTCTTTAGGTAATGCTCCATTATATCCAACAACTATATTCTACATCTGTTATGCGTGTCTGGAAAACACACTTATTGTTATTTTTTTACTTGATATGGTGAACTTGAAAACAGTAGCACATTTATTTATTCAACAGACACAAGACAAAATTAGCATTAATGAGGAGTCGTATTTCTGACCACACAGTACTACATTGATCTATCTGGCTAAGTCCAAATGAATAATGGTGTTTTGTCTACACATTGTACATTTAAATAGTTGACTGTAGTTTACATCTTAATGTTGACCTCAACATTCACCTTGAGGGACCCATAAGGAGAATAATGCTACAAATAAGCCAGTGAGAGTTTTTATAATTAAACAATATTTATCTAAAGTTATGCAAGTAAATACTTGTTAAAGTATATGATAAAAACACAGAACTGTGAGAACTAAATCTATTTAGTAGCAAAGCTTTTTGGAGTGCTATCTCTGTTCACTTTCTCTATGGAAAGGCCATTACAGGCTGGGTTCCTTCCATTCACAGGTGGATTAAAGGAGCTGCTGACACAAAACTGTGGAATAGGCAAAGTGATGCTTTTAATCAGACCAGAATTACTCTTCCATGAATATGATTTGGCAACACAGTCCTGCATTGAGTCCGGCCCATCAGGTGACCTCAGGAACGCAGAAAAACATCACGTGGCAACGAAAAGATTCGCCCGTCTTGCAGAAATACATTGTACTGCTATCCATTACCTCAGTGTAACCCTCAGCTCTGACTTAATTTAGTCTCAGTGAATATAGCACTAATTTCCGTTAAAAAAATGTCACCACATAGTTTGATCAGATGCTGCAGGTCAGATGGTGTGGGAGGAGCTACAGTTCTGACTCGCATCCCTCCATCTGCTTTGAGCTCTGAATGCAGCACAGTATGAGATTAAGAAACAAATATGTTGCTTTTCTGTCATTGGGAACCTGAAAGATTCTGTTTATACTGACTGAAGAGAAGGAGACTTCAAAGAAAACCCACCAAAGTTAATCAGTCACCAATTTGCTCCCATGTTCGAGTGTTAGAACCTGATGAAAAGACTTTTTTGTGGGTCAGCTACTGCAAACTACTGTACAGCCATACTTAATCATTAATAGTTTTAATGTAACACTTTTGGTTAATAACAATTTATTTTATTATTATTATTATTATTATATTTTTTGACTAATGCTGAATCTTTGTGTAAATCTGTGTGTATTTTTTTATTTTCATATATTCTTGATGAGATTCAAATGTAAAATAAAGTTTTTCATTACAGTCCATACTGTAGACTATCCTTCAGGGAGGTTTATTCTCAGTACAAAGACCCACCTAAACTATTAACTACTATAAAACACTTTATATAGAATAAAATACTTAAAATACGTTGTCCATTGTATGTGAAGCATCCCCTCCAGCAGATAGAGTATAAGCCTAAAAAGAAAAAGACAAACAGGTTGGAAAACTTGTCCAATTTGTGATGTGACATGGATCACGCAGTACTAATAAAATATAATGTAATGTAGAAATTGACTGCATAATAAGATTCTCTAGTCAATATTATTATTTTAACAATAAATCTTTTACTGTGTGATGCTGAAAGAAGTGGCTTGTAGTGACAAACCTACATGAAATTGTGATGTGACTATGCAGTTATATTGAGCTCTTCAGAGCATTATAGCACTTAGTTCATTGTTGTGGTTTTAATGTGATAATACTGTATGTCAGACTTGTGTTTACAGTTTGAAGCATTTCACTTTAGAGAGTCTCCTGCATCAACAAAAGTGACAGCCATTTGTAGGTGTAGTAGGGAAAAACCCTCTTAAGCTTAGCCTTCTTCACATTTAGTCTCTGTATAGGAACACCTTTTTACTGTTGGTCCACTTCTCCACCCTTGTTACTGTTATCCTCCGTCCTCCCTCCCTACATACCAATGTCTGGGCAAGAAACAACAAGCTTATGTGGCACTGATGTTTGACAGCACTGACTCCAGTATATATAAAAACAAACAATGATACCAGCGCAAACTATGCAGAGCTGTAGTAGTCATCTCCACCTCTTAGTCAGTATTTATACTAACCCCAGACTGGCTTTTCCATGTACAATGATGTTCTTACATAACTGAAAAAAGCCACAGGAATTCTGGCCTCCAAAATGATGCAGCATAAATATATATATATATATATATAACGTGTTAAAAAAATCAATTTTAGTTAGCCAGAGAAATATTGCTGATAGCAACACTTTCCTGTTTTGTTACACATTGACAAAAAAATATTTATTATATAATTTATCATATTCCCATTTTTGTCACAATAAACACTATTATTCATATATTAAAAATGCTTGTGGTCCTTGTAGAATTTATCATATCAACAAGGTATTAAAATACATACAATACCATATACACATGAACAAAACCAAATAGTAAAAGTAATATTAAGTGTGAAACAGCATTTCCGATATGTTGCATTCACATACTGTATAATGGATGTATTTGGGCACTTCATACACCATGCACTGATATTTCACATGTAAATTCAATATTTTTTGGTAAGGGATTAAAAGTCTTGTTCAAGAACACCTCAGTGGTGGTAATAAGGATAAGTTATAAGGAAAAGGAACATTCCTTCTATTTTCTCATAAACTTATGCTCTTGGTCCAGAATTCAAACCAGCAGCCATTCGCAAAACTTGTATAAGCCTATGGCCAGAACTGCCTAAAAGTCAGAACTGATGAAAAATACCATATTCAACAAAATTTCCATATATATTTTTATTTAACATTTTGTGTCAGTAACAAAACATGCACATAGAAAGTTATAAAAGTTATTTTTATATTTCTTGTTTCACAAGCTTATGCCTCTTGCTTCGTTTAACTATTCAACTTATTTAAACAAATCAAAAAACACTGATAACTTGCTGCATACTATAGTTGGTGCCTAGTGTTTCTATATAAATGTTTGCCTATAACCTGTGAACCAATTCGTTTGAATGATACCAGCTGATCCTGTGTTCTGTACCTTTGAATTCAGGTTATGTCAACTTCTTACACCTCCTCACTCAGGACTGATAACACATGAAAAACACAGACATACTTGTGGCTTTGCCTTAATCTGCTCTGGATTGTGCAAGAGGAATTCAGCATGAATCAACAAGTACATTCAAGGCACCTGCTCTAATCTTAATTGACTGAACAATAACTGAATACTGTTGGCAGCACAAAAATATAACAGGTGCCTCTGTATAACATGTTCGGTTATTTCAACTGGTTCACAGCTTTTGAGATTAAAACTAGTTTTGAGGAAAGTCTGACTCTGCATAAAAAGTTGCTTACAATGCTACATGGAGGAGATAAAGTTGTTTTTAGTGCTTAAAAACAGATCGAATGATTTAACCATAACAGAAAAGAAGATGCTTGTTAGGGTGATTGTTTCTGTTTGAATATTTGTTGTACTTTTATGGTGGATTCTATATCTATGTATATTTTACATCAGATGTGTAATTGGTCAGTATTAAACACAAGGCACTAAATATTGCATGGCTGTTCATTTGTGGTGAAATTTATATAAACACAAATGTCAAACAAATGAAATTTGTTTTTGCTGATGATGATGCAGTGTTCGTCAAATGTTCCCATACTTTTTAGGCTGTTGCATGTTCTATATGCAGTGTCCTTTAGGTTCATGTTCCTGTCAATTTTCCCAAGGTTATCATTAAAATTAAAATGTGTCTTTTTCTTTCTTTATATTCTGTGTTAATTTCCAGGATGAAAACCTAAATCATTAATACTGGTAATCATAGAGTCAGTGTTCATATTACATAAACATTTCTTTTCTTGAAACGACTGAACACAAGGGAAAACATAGTTCAGATGGCAAAGCACCATGCAGAAATGTGTGAATTTAAGTGAAGGAACACCACCAAGTGGTGAACACTGTCATCACAGGAGGACTAAATGAAAGAAAATTGCATTGAATGCGTACAATGATCTAAAAACAAAAAACAAAACTAACAAACAACGCAAAAAACAGAAAGGTGAATAAGAATGTGATATGAATGGTTTGATTAAAAGAAAACTTGTGGAATTTGAAAATCAGATGGCATTTTAAAGACATTTCCAGTACAAGTTTTAACAACACATAAAATCTGGAAAAATAATCTGTAAAAATAAAGAACACGCAAATTATTTATTAATTTGCTGACTAAAGGTGGAAATTAAGCAGTAAATCCACCAATAAAGTGATGGAATTAATTTCTGAACAAAATAATCACTGAAGATTTCAAATATATTATATACATACAAAAAAAAATCACATCAATCACATTACTGTAAAACAGACACCAGAGTGAATTTTTCTCTATAGCATGAAATACTATTTTTTCAGATTGTTTTAATAATGATTAAATGATTACAACAACATTTGACTTGTTCATACTCATACATCTTTGCATGTTAAACACCAGGACTGGTCATGACTTTGGACATTGGATGGTAAATGTCAAAGTCTCCTCCAATCTGCTGACACAGAACAAAATAGCTTTAATAATGCAATACAATGACAAAGCTGAGAATTTTAATGTATAGAGTTTATGGTTTTAGTCTTATGGTATCAACACTACCAGCTAATCCAGCTCTTACAATGTATACTAAAGTATTGTCTCCAAAACTAGTGATGTTGGTAGTTCATTCATACCTGTTCTTTGTTCCCCCTGACAAAACCCTTGATCGACAGAATAGCCATGCTAATGCAGACACACAGCTGAAGAACACCCAGGACAATTAAAGTAATGTCCATGCCTGTCAACAACCTCTGTTAGACAAAAAAAGAAACAAAGAATTTAAATATATTCAGGGAATACTGACCTAATTTGTATGTGAATGTGTAGTAAATCCTAAACCCAGAACAAAAAATGTTGACTAGAGAGAATGTGGTACTGTGAAATTGTCAATGTAAAATTTGAAAGTTGTTAAATCTAAATTACATTGTCAAAACTCTGTTGAACAACAACAAATGTTTGCAAACCTGGGCAAAATATGCTACATGTATGCAGTTGTCATCATAATCATCAACACTGGATCCAGTGGAGTTGCACATCCAGTCAAGTGAGGCATTTCCGAGGTCTATGGCATACAATCCAACGGCAAGAATGGCAAAGAAAGATCCAGCTATGTTAACAAACGCAGCAAAGCCCGTCTGAAAAAAAAAAAGAAAGATTAATTCAATTAAAAATCCAGTTCAAACTGAATAAGACATATATTATTCTATTTGAAAGTGCCCTGCCAGACTATTACACATTTCATTCAGGTTAAGTTGTAAACTTTACTTACCAAACAAACAGAAGGGAACCGGCCAGAAGAAAGTGATGTGATTCCAGATATGATGTACTAAAGAGAAGACAGCATAAAGCATAATGAAAAAAAAAGTTAATCTTTATTATTCATTAATTATTTAATCATAAAACAGTGATATTCTAATTATAAAGTAACTTTATTTGACTTGATGGAAATGTCTCCATGCATTTTTAAACAAAACTATGTGTCTTTTTGGTAATTTTAGCACAACAGTATTACTTTACCACAGCACCCAGCCAGTAAGCAGCCCCCAAATCAGTCAAATCCCCAGGCTGTGTGCTTATTCGCCCTGGCCCCAGTCCAATGTTGAACAGGCCCACCATGATTTGTATAGTCTGTAAGAGACAATTACATGACATTATCAACAAATAAAAATCTGAAGACCACCACTTCGTTTTCAATGCTTTAGAAATAAATAAAATAAATTAAATTTCTTCTCACCCCAAGAGCTGAAGTTACATTGGTCTGCATCAGCCCCTTGCGCACTGTGCAGCACACTGGACTGTAGCAAAGTGCCCCCAGAATTTGGCACAATGGTGGGAACATGCTCTTATTGTCAGACTTTATGGTAACCACAGTCACCTCTTTATCTTTGGCAACACTTAGGGACATATTTTACACCGCTGATGGCACACACCTGTGTGAGTGTTTCACCAATTGCAGCTTTTTCTGACAGAGAAAAAAAAGCCACAGTCAGCACATCCACTCCCATGTCATGTTTAAAGTAATTGATGATAAGGGGACATCTCTTCTCACTGATGACAGTGACAGATAACCATGAAAAGTGCCAGTGAAATTGAGATTTGCTCTGCAGATTAGGATTTTGTAGTGAGTACAAATAAGCAACATAGAGACATTCAAAGAGGTAGACAGTGATTATGTTGTCTTTCATTGTTAAATGCCGTTGCAAACTGGATTTGTGGTAGGGATGTCAGTTGGTGAAACATAATACAATATGTGATTGATTTAACTTTCAGTTCTGTGAAATTTTGATGGGCATTTCTCTCTTCTCTATTTTTCTGATATGTATAGACCTAACAAATCAGCAGACTCAACAAAAATAATTTAGCCTTTTAGCAAAAAATGAAACTAACTTTAAATGTGTTCCACAGGCTTAAGTCATTGATCACAGTGACAAATAACTGTAAAAATTGCTAAATTAAATGGAGATTCATTCATCAAATGTATTTATTATTAATATTATTAATGTAATAACATTAATTTATTATTATTAATGTTTTATTTAATATTTTTATATATGTACTTTTTTTTACTTGAATGAAAACTAATTGCCATCCTCCATACTGAGAGGGTATTATACACTGTAATCAATAAACATGAAGGGCTTTTGAGCCTTCATGTAACAGTTTTACACTTTTTTATTGCTGCAATCTGGCTCCTGCACTCAAAGGTTTTTAACCCTGCAACCAATATGCAGATAGATAACGATTATAATTTTTGCTGATAATCAAATACTTGTATGATTTTAAACCATACTACCAACAATTCTGTCATTCAGCTTTCCAGAATGTGATGCTTTGTTGTTCGACATTGCTGAGTATTAGTGTAAACTGGATTTTTTGGTGTGGTTTAGTCAGTTAATCAAACAAAACACAACATGCGATTGATTTAACTTTCAGTTCAATTGTGATGGGCATTTATAGCTTCTCTATTCTCTGATATTTTACAAATCAGCAGACTCAGCAAAAATAATCTAGCCTTTTACCAAAAAATTAAACTAACTTTAAATGTGTTTCAGAGGCTCATGATTAAGTCATCGATCACGGTGACAGATAACTGTAAAAACTGCTAAATTAAATGGACATTCATTATATAGAAAAATACTTGATTATGATACTGTAGTGAGTGAGTTAGAAATAAGCAACATAGGATGCTCAAAGAGCCAGATGGTGTTAAAGTAATAAATCACTTTTCTAATATTTTACTTGCCAACATCAGCAGACTCATGACAAAAAACTTCAGCCCATAAATATAGCTTACTACTGTTCATCTAAAAATGTCTAACTAACTCTAAATGCGCTGCATGGGCTTTAGTTGCCAAAGCCCAATTATACGCTAGGGATTTTTATGGATATTTTATGCATGGAAGTTTAGCTCTTAGTCTAACACATTTCCAGCTATCTCAACAACATGTTTTTTTTCAATACAGTTGATTGTGACATCAATCACTTTGAAAAAAGGAGTTTTTAGCTTTGAGTTTCACAACAGGTCCTGTCATGTGAGGAAGTTCGTGTTTCCCAGAAATTGATGGAATTTTATTGTTTGCATGTGCAACCTCTTATAAAGCAAAGTAAAATGGTGTACAATAATAAAGGTTTTAACACAGATGAAGTTTCAGGGCCAACAAAACACATACACACACACAATTATCAGTGACATATTGTACAGTAATGCATCAACCCCCTTACCCTAAGCCTGAGAATGGTCCTCACTTCACCAAAATCCTTTCAGTCCCCAAACTCAAACTGGTCCTCACACGTCTGGTCATAAAGATAAACAGATATACAGTGTTAAAGAAAAAACAATAATGTAGCTCATAACACATTTTTTCCTTTGCTGAAGATGATAAAAACAAGAAAAGAGAACGCACTTACTTTGTGGCTGTAGACTGCCTGTTACTTTTGCAGTTTGTGCAATGTGACTTGCAGACAAATCAAGCAGCAGCAATAAATTTAATATTTCCTGTGACTCTTTTGACTTCTTCAAAATAAAAGCATTCTATCTTCTTGGTCCAGTTGGTTTTAGAATTAGACCAGCACTGCTGAGGCAGGCCAAATCTGTAACATTTTTGCCATTTTTTAAAATATATTTTGCAATTTTTTTCTTACAAATTTTAAATGTTCAACTAATGTAAACAAATTAAACAATAATTGATAACTTATACTGTAGTTGCCTGGTATTAAAATACAGGTTATGTAGACTTCTTACATCTGACCAATCACAGATATACCTCTGGCTTTGTCATAATCTACTCTGTATGTTTGGAAGAGTATTGTGCAACAGGGTTATCATAAATAAACAACTGCATTTGAGGCACCTGCTCTAAACAACTGAACATTGTTGAAAACACAAAAATACATTACAGAGGGGTCTGTCATTACATTGCTATAAGGGGGAGTAAGATACAGTATTTTTCAGGTGGACACTGTATTTAAATTCACATCAAACACAGTACTAACTAATCTAACTAATTTTGCATCAGATTTATAAAATAAACATTTTAAAGCACATTAACATTTAATCAATGTGAAACTCTGAGCACCAAGATTCAGCATGTCGTGGCTGTTTATCTATGTATATGTCTGCATGTATGATATTGATTGTCAAATAAATACAACTACAGTATAAAGACACAAACAATCATAGCATGTAAGTCAAAGAATGCAATGTGTTTTGCTGTATTTATGCCTTGGCACAGGCAAATAAGATGACATGACCCAGTTTTCTTCAAATTTCTCAAGTTGTTGCGTACCTTATAATAATATTTATCTAGTTACATTTCATGAAACGTTTCCCTACTTGCACATTCCTGCCATTTTTCCTAAGCTAATCATTAAAGTCTACAGGAAAAACTTTAACTAATATGTCAAGATGCTGTACAACTCATGCTTTTCCATTTTGTATGTTGAAATCATTAACATAGAGCCTGTTTTCATATTACATATTTGAATTTGAATTTTGAGATGCTGTTTGTTCAGTCACTGTTTTCTTCTCATAAAACAACACAGTTTAGATGGCAGAAAGATATGTTGATATTAGGGAATGAACTCCACCAAGTGGTAATCACAAGAAGACTGAATTAAATAAAAATTTAAATAAAATGTGTAAAAAAAAAGGTGGTAAGTAAGTAAGTACATTTAAGGCACAATTATTGCACTTCCATTTCATGTTACTTAGACTTTTACTACACTTCAAACAAGAGGAGTAGTAAGATAGTACTTCCACTATACTACATTTATTTTACAGCATTTGTTATTAGCTACATTATGCAGGTTACATTCTTACTAAAGAAATATTGTAAACTAGTAAAATGCTAATGTACCATTTGTTGATTAACCCTCATTGAACAAGTTAACAAGGATATGCCATATTCATCTTTCAGAATAGTAGTACATTTACTTTTGTACTTGGGTATTTAGAGTATGTATTTTAGAACAGTATTTTTTGATTGAGTAGAAAAATGTAAAGTTATTTCTACTTGTAGTGGAATTTATCTATAGGCAAATACTTATACCCAAGTATTGAGTATATGTATTTTAGTGACATGAAGGGCAAAACAGTGGGGTGTGGAAATCTGATGTACAACAAGCTATTGGAATTTCTGAATACAGGTATATTTCCTTTTAAGCTTAAACAACACAAAAAATCTGTAAAATGATCTGTAAAAATAAAATGAAATAACAGATGAATCAAACTCAAATATGCAGATGTATTGTTGCCGTGGCAGGGTGCAAGGAGGTCCTGGGTTTGAATCCTGGGGTTTGGCCAGGGTCTTTCTGTGTGGAGTTTGCATATTCGTGTTTTTGTGGGTTCTCTCCGGGCACTCCGGCTTCCTCCCACAGTCCAAAGACATGCAGTCAGGTTAACTGGGGACTCTAAATTGCCCGTAGGTGTAAGTGAGCATATGAATGGTTGTTTGTCTATATGTGGCCATGCGATAGACTGGCGACCTGTCCAGAGTGTACCCTGCCTCTCCCTCCTATTTGAGAGCTGGAATAAGCTCCAGCACACCCGTGACCCCTACGGGGACTAAACGATTTAGGAAATGCATGGATGGATGGATATTGCTGCCGTGTTTGTGGTCCAGGATAATTTTATATACTCCTCTTAAAATGAGGTTTATACATTAATGGAATAATATACTAAAAGTGAACATTGATCAGTCATACCAGCAATGAAGTGATAGGACTTCCTTTTTGAACAAATAAAGAGACAAATATTATACAACTTTCCCCATTTTGTCCTGTGTTTATTCAAGCAAGTTTAATTTCAAACATCATTCACAAGCTGATAAAAATTAAAACTAACATTACCAATCACATTAAAAAAGTAAATTTCTCTAGCATAGAACACTGTCTTTATAAAATACATTTGATTGTTTCAAGCAGATTTGTGTTAAATGATTACAACAACATTTTGCTTGTTTATGTTTGTACATCTTTGTGTTTTAATTCAATGATTTTAAGCATCTTGACTGCTCATGTCTTCCTTCAGTGACTGGTAAATGTTAGAATTTCCTCCAACCTGTTGACACAGAATAACCTTTAATAATGTAATAACATGGCTTAGTTGAAAATTTGAATTTGAATGAGTTTACAGCCTTTGCCAACACTATAAATTCTAATCCAGCTGTTGTATACACTGTTTGTATTATGATTTTATGTTTGGGTTCATACCTCTTCTTTCTTCCTATTGACCAAAGCCATCACGGACTGAACATTCATGCTAATGCAGACACACAACTGAAGAAAAGCCAGGACAATTAAAATAATGTCCAAACTCTGATGGGGGAGAAATTAAAAAAAGAAACAAAGAATTTAATTTGATTGAATAAAAATTTAAACCCAATGTTGCTTTTAAATGTATTTATGTACTAAATGTATTTATGTACTAAAGAGTTACCCAGTACAAACAAATGTTAAATCTCATACTGCAAAACTGCCAAATTGAAATTTCACATTGTCAAAACTAAACTATTAATGAATAACAATAAACCGATTAAAAGATATGTCCACCTGGTTAAAGAATCCTTCAGAACTGTGCTTGTAAATGACTCCTTGCATGTCTACAGCATACAGACCAAAGCCAACAAGGCTAAGGCATGCTGTACATAGGTTCACAAGTGCAGTAAAGCCCACCTGAGAGGAAAGATTCAAACAAATTAGATTATTTATACATAAGACAGGACATATATTAATTTACCCTTCCAGATTATTACACATTTAATTCAGTTTTAGTTGTAAACATTACTTACCAAATAACCAGAAGGGAAAAACCTGGAACAAAGTGACATGATTCCAGTTATGATGTACTAAAGAGGGGACACCAGAGAGCTGAATTAATTAAATTGTTTATTTTACATGTCTTTTTAATACTGATTAATTATTTATTATAAAACAGTAGTATTCCTGTGTTATAAGACATTATTATCTTATCAGTTTCATTTAATAGTGATTTAAGAAGACAATGCATTTTAGTTATGCTTGAATTTTACTGCTGCATTCACGTTGGCGATCATGATACTGTATTTTGATTAAGATACGTTATGATTCAGACCCTGCTCTCAACTGGTTTACTTTCTACCAGAAGGATAGTGTGTCTTTAGTTTAGTGTGGTTTTCATTCCTGACATCATGTAATGTCATTTAGCTATATTATTTATCTGATTTCACATTTGCTGTGCTGTACATGGACTAGCAAACGGAAATGATGTGACTATAAGGAAGCTTCTCCATGTATATGTAAAGTTGAGCGTGTCTGTTCAGTCATTTTAACACAAGTATATTAATTTACCACAGTGCCCAGCCAGTAAGAAACTTCCAGTATTTGTGTTCCTGCTGCCCCCAGTCCAATGGTGATCAGGCCCACTATGATCTGTAGAGCCTGTATGAGACTCAGAACAATTGTATGTCATTGTCAACAAATAGAAATCTTAAGAGCACCAACTAACCCTGCTCATGAATACATAAATTTAATTTCCTCTCACCCCAAGAAATATAGGTCCTTTGGTCTGTATCAGTCCCTTGTCCACCGTAAAGCATGTTGGACAGTGGCAAAGAGCCCCCAGGATTTGTAAAAACGGTGGAAATATGCTCTTACTGTCAGTCTTTATGGTGATCACAATCACCTCTTTGTTTTGGGCAATAGTTACAGACATCTTTTACACTGCTGATGGCACACCTGCAAATGAAATGGAGATTTATTTTTATTTTTTTGTCAATTACAGTTTGTTCTTAAAGTGACAAAGTCAATGAATACATCTATAAAGAGGTGCAAAATGACACCAGTACTAGAAAACAGAGACAGCTATTTTCTAATATGGTTTCATGTTATATACTGTGTCTTTATTTAGGACCCATTTATTACACCAGTTAAACACTGTAACCAATAATCATGAAGGTCTTTAATTTTGAGCCTTTGTCTATTGTGTAATTTTTGTGTGTGTTACCGTCTGGCTTCTGCACTCAAAGATTTCTTACTCTGCCTCTTCCAGATGCACAACCATAAATTCCATTTAAGTTTGAAAATCAATTATTTATATTAGTTTAAAAGTTATTTTAAACCTAATTAGGTAGCTTCACTTTCTAGTTTCACTTTCTTTTCATTCTTTAATATTTAAATATATGATTTCATAACATGTTTTATCCAGTACAGCCATACTTGGCAGTTGACAGACAGGTTTTGTCACTTGAAGTGAAGAAGATTTTGTTTCCTAGAATGGACTGGGCTTTCCTCTTTTGCAGGTTTTAACAAAGAGAAGCACTCACACACCCAGCTATCAGTGACATACAGTAATGTAATAGCCTCTTACGATAACCTTAACTATTACACCAAAATGCTTAAAGTAACCCTAATCTAGACATAAATGCCCCTAATCTAGACATAAATGCAGTTGTACCCCTAAAAGCAACACTAATTTCAAGGAGCATGAGAAACTGAAGACTGCCTTCAATTTACCAAAATCCTCTCACTCCCACAATAAACTGGTCTTCACACTTCAGGTCATACAAGTTAACATACACAACCAATGTTCAATAATAAAGAAAAAGGGTTTTAAATGAAGTTCATAGCACATTTTTCCATTTCTGCATACGATAAAAACAAGTGAAGAGAACTTACCTGTAGGCAACCTGTTACTGCAACACAGGGAGATGACAATGGATAAGTCAGACAGCAGCAACAAAAACAGCAGCAACAAAATTGATTTCCTGTTGCTCTCCTGATTTCTTCAAAGTAAAATCACCCTTACCAGAAATTGTACTTAAAACATATTTTGCGGAAAATAAAACAAAATAATGTAGGCACATGTGCAATAGTTAAGATCAATGGAATTTTACTTTTGAAAAAAACTTAATAGATTTCATCATTTAATCAGTCTTTATTCAAGCAGTGTAAAAAGAAGAAAGTCACAAGCAGAATAAAACAGATTAGATAAAATTGTACTTTGATATAGTTTTATTTATGTTTATAGTATGATTTCATGAGTGCATTAAACAGAAATATCACAATGATATGGTCATTTTTCGTGTGCATTCATGTGTTTATTAGTTTAAGCACCAACACTGACATATAAAACAAAATTATTTTGACAAAGTAAAAACAGAATAAGAATTAAGATAGCAATTGTACAGTGTCAGTCTTTGCACGTAAAAATGCAATATTACAAACACAGTGCCAACACCGGAAAGGGTAAACACAACAGAAGACATGTAGGTCCAACTATTTTTTGTCCTATTCAACCTGTTCCATTCCTGCTGTTACTTTATGTTTGCAGTGTTCTCCTGGTTCATACCTACTTCTTCATCTGAATACTCAAAGCCCTGATGCCCAGAATAGCAAACCGAATACTGACATAGAGCTGAAGAACTGCCAGGGCGATCAATGTAATGTCCATGGATCTGATCAAATTCTGGTAGATGAGAAAGTAAAACATTTTTAAATGAAATTCTCAAAAATGTTCAAAAGTCTTTTTAAATAAAATTGCCATGTAGGAAAATTAAATCATGTCATATACCATATGACCGTGTGAGTTTGATTGTAGATATATACTTACTTCTGCAAAGAGTGCCATGTTTTTGCAGTTGTCACCATTATGAGCAACATTGTTCCCAGTTTGGTCACACATCCAGAGAAGGGAGGAATTTGCCAGATCTATAGCGTACAGCACAATTCCAGTAATGGCAAATATTGCTCCAACAATGTTCATAAACACAGTGAAGCCCAGCTGAGAGGAGAGATTGTTTCAATTTAAAATTCCAGTTCAACTAGTATTGATAGTATATATAAGGTAGAGGACATATTTCTATGTATTAGTGAATAGAGTTTGGAGGATGTTATTTACCAAGCAGGAAGAAGGAAACTGTCCAGCCAAAATGGATAGGATTCCAGTTACAGTGATCTAATGAGAGATCAACACACACCTATCAGTGGCAATTCAACATTAACTATTAGTTTTGTTATTTACTAATGCTGATACATAAAGCCATAGAAAAGACCAAGATATTGTTTTACCACAGCACCCAACCAGTAAGCAGCTCCCAAGCTGGTCAAATCACTAGAACTTGTGCTTGTTCTTCCTGGCCCAAGTCCAATGTTGAACAGGCCCACCATGATCTGTATGGTCTAGAAAAGAGTCCAGACAATTAAATCCAGTTATGTTACACTTAACAGCTGTATGTGAACATGGTTCAGTTCAGTTCCTCTCACCCCAATAGCCGTGGTGACACTGGTTTGTATCAGCCGATAAAGCTGGTACACTGAGCAGCAAAGAGGATTGATGGTTTCACACAGCAGATGAAACATGTTCCTATTGTCCATCTCTCTTGTTATTGGTGATAGTCTTCACAGTCTCACATGCACACCTGAATTGAGGTATTTCTTCTATAGCTACTCTTTGCTTTATGTTGGACTTCTTGAGCCTCTGTGGGTGTTTGTAGAGGAGAATAGCTCCCCATACGACTCTATATCAACTAAAGTAAACAGAGTCTGTGGCACTGATCAACAATCCTATCAAATCCAAACACGCAGCTGTATTGTGGCCATATTGGTATGAGGCACGAAGATTATACTTTTTGTCCTGCGGTTCTTTATTTAGTAACTCTAAAATATTATATGTAAAAAGATACTGCAAAACTGAACTTTTGTGGAAGCTTGTTTGTGAAAAAAGAACAATAAAATACACCTCACTGCAAACAGAATAGATTAACTGGATAATACAGGTGAGTATAATAATGAGTGAAACACAATTCCATGAACAGACCACGTTCATACACTTGTCTGTCCTTATATATATTTGTCCATGATCCAATATTCAATGTAACAGAGTTGGTCCAGAGTCATACACAGAGTTCTTTATTTAGTAACTCTTAAATATTATAGACCATATAAGGAATGAGGGACAGACAGGCAGGAGGAACGGAGACCATGACAACACTAGCTAATTTTTGAAATGTATATTAAATTTTGTGGGTGATTTACTTTATTTGACTTTTGCAAGCATTCAATCAAAATTCTGATGTGCTATCAAACTGTTGTGACAATTGGGCTTGCAGTTTAGAAAATGTTCAGACTGTTTTGAAAAATGAACCAAAACAAGAGAAAAGTTAAAAAAAATTTAAAATATAACAGTACGGTATCCCTGTCTTTCCAGTCACCTCTTTCTCTCTACATACCACCTGCTTACATCTGAAGGAGACGGCCATTTCCAGAAGCTGAATCCCACTCACCTTTAACCTGCTGACCTCACTTCTTGTTCACTTCTCTATATGTGTAGTCCTGTTTCCTCTCAAGGCTGGTCGTCCCTACAACACTACCACCATCTACCTGTCCACCACTGAATAACCATACTCACCATCCTGCGCTCTCTTTGTAGTAAAACACATAAAGGTGTTGAATTTGTCTTTTCATGAACTAGCTTTAAAGTCAGACAAAGATAAGGCGAAGATGAAAAAGAAGGAACAGAAAGCAAAGAAGGAGGCAGAAAAGAGGCTGAAGAAGGAGATAAAAGAGAAAGAGAAATAAATATAACACACATAAATAAAATAAATCATATCAATGAATGTATTCTCAATATGAATATGCCTGTTATTGTGTCATGGTTTCTTTATTTAACTTTCTGTAAATTGAAGATTACCCTTCATTTTTGTTAATATTCAACATAAAGTCATTTTAGAGACAACAGGTTTTACTGCAACTGATGCCTTTAATATACCAGAGCAATATCATCCTGCAGTGATAAAAGTTTAGCTTCAAAGTGTTAGCGCAGATCTTAGACTTGTGTATTGTTGAGTTTTCTGCCTTGAAGTGGGAAAACATGGACTTGAAATAAATAGTCAACATTTGTTTGGTATAATGTGACAGATTTATTTGTATAAAATGTCCATGCTAGAAAACACAAGTGCACACATACAGCTACAAGACAAAGTGAACCCTGTGGAGCTGATTTTAAAATGTGATCAGAGTTTAATCTGAGTCACAGGCACAGATAAAAACTGCTTTGGGTTACAGGCTGCCCCTGCACCGCTCCATAGTTAGATTAGGGACCTGGAGTCCCTCAGAGATTAACCAACAGTCTGACAGACACTCGGAGCGGACCTGCTGCTGCAAAGCAAAAGCCCAAACAAGTGCAGAGGGAAAGAGAACAAATAGACAAATTGTCCTTGTGGCGCAGCTAAAGCCTCACGCTGCTGTCCGCAAGCAGCAAAAAGTAGATGACTGGTATTGCAATAGGTCAAGCTGTATTCAAAATAATTTGAAACAATGTGTGTGCGTTTCTCAAAATTTTGGTGAATGTGTTAAATGCATATTGTCTTTTAATGAAAAAGAATCTAACCGCAGGTTACATTTTTATTTTACTGAATCTGAGTTAGCACAAGGAGGACTGATTTGGTGTACCACCCTGAGATTTTCACTGGGCCCACCTGACCGCCCCTATGAACATTTCCTGGGGGCACCACTGTACACAACATTAGGTTCTTATTCTCGTTGACATGTTGGCCTTGCCAGATATTTTTGTCAATATCACATCTGATGTGACTCTAAATTGCCCGTAGGTGTGAGTGAGAGTGCGAATGGTTGTTCATCTATATGTAGCCCTGCGATGGACTGGCGACCTGTCCAGGGTGTACCCCGCCTCTCGCCCGTAAGCTGGCTGGGATAGGCTCCAGCACTCCCGTGACCCCTGCAGGGACTAAGCGGTATAGAAGATGAATGAATGAATGAATGAATCACATCTGATGTGAGAGGTGCTATACTCACCAACCAGCTCGAAGACCTTTTTTCTGGAGAATTGTCCTTTCTCTTTTGCACACATGTACCAAAGCAATGTGATTTGTTTAAATAATGAGAAATTTTACTGTTGTGAACAGCAAAGTATATGTCCTGACTGTTGTTCCAATTGTTTTGAAAAGTGCTTTTCTCATTTGAGAACTTAGACAAAGTGAATAAGAAAAACTGTAAAGATGAACCATAGATTACCATAGATTATTAGATTAGTTCTATCAAATAGATATTGTCTCTCGTGGGTTAAGTGGTGTCACTGAGCTTTAGAAATGAAATCACATTTGAGTTCATTGGTGTTTATTTTCAAGCCATTCATTATTTTATGTCATGATTAATGACCATTATACAAAAGCATTTTGTAATTACACAGATTTTGTGCTGTATTTCTGTTTAATATATAAGGTGGCTATTGTAATTTAGTTCACACTGGCACCTACTGTGTTTTATTTAATTGCTTATCAGATTATTTATATCAAGTCACCCCTGACGACATGACAATCGATGTGCTGTAAACAATTTAATTTAAGATTAAAACATCCCTGGCTCCCATACCCTCTGTGTTGAATAACACCCCCTGCTGTATTTTTAATTATTAGTATTTAGTTTATAATTCTATGACAGGTAAAATGTTAAGATATGACAATGCTCACACTTCAGGTGATTATTTCATTCCTAACTGAAAGCAAGGAAGATAAACATTTTTTTAAGTGATTTCTCAGTACACAGCAGGAATCTAAACAACAAATTAAACATCTAACACTCAATAGCAGTGATGTATCTATTTTTAAACATAGTTTTAGCAAACAAAGACCCTTTATTCTAAATCCAGCAGTGCACACATGTTCTTTAACCTTTTTTGACCTACACTCATACTGAATGTGCAATACTCAACAAAAACAACGGAGTGAAATCATTAACTATTTTAAGCAACATCTAAGAAAAGAGACACCAGCTGAATTTGTGTGATCCACCATCTTTACTATGCAGACAGTCAGTGGAATAAATGCAGGATTGCACTTCTTGGCACCTTATGTTACCAAGCAGATTTTCATTTGGGCAAAGTCATTAATTGGTGGTGCCATCCTCCAGTAATGGTTTGTAGTACTCTGGGTCATCAGTGCCCTGCAAGAGAAAATTGTTATTGGTAAAGAATATAAAGCCTGGTTGTGTCCAATAATTCACTACTTTGCATATCAATTAAAAGGAATAACTTTTGCAATGTAAATGTAAATAAAATAATGCACATACTTCTAGTTTTCCAAACAAATTTTTTTATTAGTATAAATTTACATTTAACAGAGTTGTAAGAGACTTATAACTACTTTGTTGGCTCATCTTTCTCCAACTCTTGTTGTGTGCTCTTCTCAAGTGATAGGAAGAAGTTGACTTGCTGGGATTTTTCCTGATCTCCTGCATTTGTGTGAGGACTTTTCTTGACTTTGTTTGGAGGCACATCTGTGGATACATCATAGTTTTTTTCATCCAGCAATCATCTACCACATATTAGCCTTTCAAAACACAGACCTGATTCCAGGAGAGAGACAATGAAATACACCAGACATCCAACAGAAGATCTGAAATCCACCAGGAGCTGAAGAGGTGGAGGTGCAGAGGAGAGGAGCAGTGCTGAAAACATGTGAATATCCCCAATATCAAAAAAGCATTAAAATAATCAATAAAGTACTATCTCATCTCATCTAGTGTAATTCCAAGTTGGAATTACACTGCACTAAATTAAAATGTTTTAATTGTGAAGCATATGCTGTAAAAAGTGTATCATTAATAAATTAGTGCTTAAGCGCCAACACAGTATAGAAAATAAAACTTAAAACTAAAAAATAGTACTAATATTTTCCTTTTTTACCTATTTTATTCTTTTACAAAATAATCATGTTTATTTTATAGCTTTAATACGTTTTTGTATTATGTGCTTTGAGAGCTGAGCTGCTGTTTGTACTGCTAAAATTAGTCTATTATGATTTAATAAAGTTAATTGTTTTTTGACTACATAGTGATGGTACACTGGTATTGATCAGAGATTATTGTTACTCAAAAGCAGGTAAAAGCTGGACCTTCCTATTGTGTTGGTAAATCCAGTTAATGTTGGCACAGCGCAGCTACACTGTAGTAAATCATGATAACTATCATTTAAAGTCCAATACTGACATGACAGTTATGTTTATGATAAGTGAAAGTAAACTTCAGAAAGAGCCAACATACAGTAGTTAGAATTACTGGTTTTAACAGTACTATTACTATTACTATCACTGTTCACTATCACACAACTAGAAGGTCACGGGTTCAGACCTTCTGGCTTCCTTGGTCCTGTCTGTGTAGAGTTTGCATGTTCTCCTTGTTCTTCTGTAGTTTTCTTCCACAGTCTAAAGACATTCAGAGTTGGTCAAATCTAACTTGTGTGTAGGTGTGAATGGTTGTCTGAAATATTTGTTCAGTGTTGTCGATCACCTTTTCACTGTGTAATTCTTTGCTTAAATATTTTAATAAATTTCCTTATGTTTTCAGTTCACACCACATCTCTGCCTGATTAAAATGGAAGATTGTAGATCTGTTAAACTGTTGAACTGTAAGTGTTACTTTCTAAAACAAGAAAAAAACAGTTGTTATTGTAACAAAGAAAGGAAACTGATATTAGGCTACAAATCAAAGTTTGTTGCATGATAAATATATTTAATATATATTTAATTATAGCAGAACTCTTTCTAGCGGGAACCCACCCAGACTCCAACAAGACCAGATACTTTTCCACTCAGAGCCTTTTTAATATTTGAATAATGTGAAATTTGAACAGAACAGTTTGAATCAAACCCACAGAGATAATAGACTCTGGAACAAAGTCTACAGTAACCTTTTTTTATTGATTAGAGAATTTTTATATGATTTCCCTCTGATTCCAGGAGTTCTTCTTCTTTTGATTTGGAAATTACAACTCATCTCTTCCTAAACGTGAGATGGTGTCTTCAGCTCTTTAAAATGACTTTAAGAAGAAAACCTTTGGCAGCTGCATCTTTATGGTAAAA
>OMLM01010061.1:0-18347 GCA_900302695.1 Helostoma temminkii | reverse complement strand
TATTTGGACAAAGTGAGTGAAATTTAATGGTCCCCACATCGTTTTGGTACAGGTTTTACAGTGGATCCCTTACCTGACACAATTTTTGCACCAGACTTTGAACCCCTAAAAAGTCAGCGTACTCTGACTGCTGGTACTGTGTCTTGTCTAGGGACACCTCGACACATGGCCATGAGGAGCTGGCTTACAAATCACTAGCCATGGGGTCGAGGGGCAGCCAATGTACCAATAGCTCCACCCTGCACCCCATGACCATTATACTCATCATTTTTTAATACTATCATCAAAATTCTTTGCAATAATTGGCTGCCTGAAGTCTGGGGCCATGGCCATCACCAAATTTTTGTGTTTTTGTTTTATCCTTAGTTGCTGCTTGTTTGTGGGTCTTTCTACTGTGGGTCTTCCATAACTCAAAAGCTGCTCTCCTGGATTGAGATCTGGTGCCTGACTAGGCTAGTGAAGAACATATAAAAGGTCTATAATCACTGGGCCAATGTTACATTTTAACACTGAGCACTTTGCTGTGTAGATTCAGTCATACAGATGCCAAATGCCAACTTAATACCTGATATAAACTCCAGACCCTTTATCTACTTTATTTGTCTTGAGGTAATGAGGGAATGGACCACTCCTGGTCAGGTAACTTCTTGTCAGTCAACTGCCCAAATATTTTTGAGCCCCTAAAAATTAAGGTTCTCTGCTCAAAATTGATTCCTATGCGGAAAATGCCATATTTTTGCAAATCCTCTCATTCAATCAATACTTCTGGACCTAACTGTATAAAATAAGATGGACCATTTTAATATTTTTTTTTAAAGAAAAGTGACATTATAAAGAATAATCCTAATTTCAATATTAAAATGAATTGTTGTTGATTTTATATTTTGTCCATTTCATTTCTGCATGTTTGTCTACACCTCTGTTTTTTTTTCAGTCTCTGTAGATCTCGATACACCTTCTACAAACACAGTGACTTATTCTGCCATAACAAAAAACAGGAAGGAGAAAGGTACTTGGCTGACACTGTTGCACGACTGTACTACATGTAAAATACACCACAGACCACAACAAGCGCAAAAAACTAAAAACCATTTCAGCAACATCTATATTCATTTTGGTAAAATGGTTGACATGCAGGGCTTGACATGAACACCTGCCAATCTGGGTTGATTTCAGCAGTGTTGAGTAACACAGTCATTCCCACTGGTCATTTTAGCGGGTTGAATTATATACATAGTCTATAAGAGTGACTGTATGGATGGATATGTAATGGACCCCAAGGTTGGTGGGTCGACTCCTGGTACCCTGGATTTCTGGCCACATGAAGTGTAACTGGACAAGACACTGTACCCCGGATCCTTGTTAACATACATCCTAGCATATTTGCGTGGTGCAGTGGTTAGCACTGTCGCCTCACAGCAAGAAGGTTCTGGGTTTGATTCCCGGAGTCGGCCCAGGGTCTTTCTGCGTGGAGTTTGCATGTTCTCCCCGTGTTTGCGTCGGTTCTCTCCAGGCACTCCAGCTTCCTCCCACAGTCCAAAGACACGCAGTCAGGTTAACTGGGGACTCTAAATTGCCTGTAGGTGAGAGTGTGAATGGTTGTATGTCTATATGTGGCCCTGCGATAGACTGGCGACCTGTCCAGGGTGTACCCCGCCTCTCGCCCGTAAGCTGGCTGGGATAGGCTCCAGCACACCCGTGACCCCTGCATGGACTAAGCGGTTCAGAAGATGAATGAATGAATGAACTTTGAAAACACATCAGATGTGATATGCCACATTGTTTGATGGAAATTAAAATTATCAACCTACGGAGGCCTGAATTAAAAGAAACCCTGAACAACTGATGCGGCAAGCTAGTCCATTTGCTGAAATGGTACTACCAGGGTATCACTGAGCTCATGGACAGTCTGAGGTGCAACTTGGCAGCGTAGGGTAGACAGACACATAATGTGGTGAACGTGGGGGGCCAGTCAGTTGTATCAATTACTTCATCCTCCTTGAGCCTGCATACTCTTGGCTGGGGATTGTCGTGCATCAGGAGGAGCTCAGGATCACTGCATCAGCACTGGGTCTAACAGTGGGTCAGAGGATTCATCCCAATGCCTAATGGCAGTCAGGATCAGATCATTTTCAGGTCTGTGTGTCCCTCCATTGATATGCCTCCCCAGACCATCACTGAATGATGTTACAGAAAGCACAATGTTCTCCATAGGACCCATAGTCCCCTTTCACATCTGTTATGTGTGCTCAGGGTGAATCCACTCACATCTGTGAAAAGCATAGGGCACCAGTGGTGGTGTTCTATGGCAAATGCCTATCGAGTTCCACGTTCCCAGGCAGTGAGCACAGGGCCCAGTAGAAGACGTCGGGTCCTCAGGCCACCCTTATGAAGTCTGTTTGATTGTTTTGTCAGAGACTTTCACAACAGTGGCCTGCTCGAGGTCAATTTGTAGGGCTCTTGCAGTGCTCATTCAGTTCCTCCATGCACAAAAAGCATATACTGGACCTGCTGATGGGTTTAAGGGCCTTCTACAGCCCTGTCCAGCTCTCCTAGAGTCTCCTAGAGTCACTTTCTGTCCCCCGGAATGTCCTGCATAGTCTTGCAACTGTGCTGGGAGACACAGCAAACTTTCTAACAATGGATGGAACTGACGTGCTATCCTGGAGGAGTTGGACGGCTTGTGTAACCTCTGTAGGGTGCAGGGATTGATTTATGCTACCAGTAGTGACACTAACCGCAGCCAATTGCAAAACCAGTGAAAAACAGTCAGAAGAACTAGAGGAGGCAAAAGTGTCAGGTGTCTAAAAGTAAATGAAAGGTGTTAAATATGTTTACATCATGCTGACATATCTTTGTTTTAATGTAGGACCTGTCACATCGGCTCCCTCAGCAGGTACCAACCCAACTTTAATAGAAGATACTTTCTATTCTACAATCCAGTAGGTAAGATCAAGAGCAATACAAAAGAATACAATATGGTATGGATGGTGCAGACTGAAATCTCTGAAATCAGACTGAAGACAACATAGAAGTAAATGTATATTTACAAATCAGAAATTAGCTGTCACAATGACTCAGTGTGACTATAATTTTTGATCCACTACACATCTTCCAATAGTAAGTATACTTAATACTTTAATCTGTTGTTAGAAATGTGTGGTTATATATTTTAAATAAAGTGTTTTGTTTTGTTTTACTTATTCTAGCATAAAGAGGTTTATTTTGGTCATTGCTAATCTTCATTTCTTGTATGGTAACATCACGTTTGGAAGTAATTTTTTGAAAAAAAGATATTTACAGGCTTTTTATAATTATCATTTATATTTGTTCTGTACATTATCTGTGTCTTACAGGTTTCTGAGGGAGGACTGACTGAAGGAGGAGCTTTAACACACAGTTACACTCAGTGTTTCTAAATTACGAACACTATGATATGACTAAAATATGACTATGTTAAGTGTAGTCACTTGAGTTATTTTAGCCTCATTTGTTTATTATCTGACAAAATATAAATGATGCATAAATGTTCATTTAAAAGGAAAGTAAACATTGTGTCGGTTAAGAACTAAGTATGCAAGTACATGTGAAGTTAAAAGTGTTTTAAGTTTTTTTTTAGCTCTTTGACTAACCAAACGTGTCTCTTTTTTAGAGGTATCAGTTTCTACCAGTAAAACCAACTCTTTCCATCATCTTTGTCTCAGACGTGTGAGAACACTGCTCTCACAGCAGACATGCTGTGGTCACCTTCTAAATTAATAGTGCAACTTCTGTGAATGTGATAGAGCACACGTCTCATAAATGTCTAAGAGTGCTTTTGCAGTCTGACCTAATTCTTTATTTTGTTTCTCAAGAAAAACTAATATTTTGAAGCTTCCTATTTTGCCCTTCTGTCAAATAGGTGGAAAAACAAACTAAAAAGCAAAATTGTTATTTTTCTGAGTTGTGTTTTTGGTTGTGTTTTGTTTTTTTTTGTGAAATGGATGAAAATGGTTTCTTTCTTGAAACTGGGAAACAAAACATTTAAGCTGTTGTTTTTGAAGTGAAAGTACTTTTCTAGCCAAATGAAAGACATGACATGACATGTAATTGTAGTAGTTGTAATTCACATCACTAACACAATATACAATATGTACTGTGCCTTGTCTTTATAATGCACAGAGTTAAAGTTACAATTTACCTAAAAAGAAAACATAAAAGCTTCATGTCTTACTTTGATGGCTGCAGTTAGACCCTCTTCCTATTCACAACATGGCATAGTGGTGCATTCTTGTGGCTGAAGTGAGTATTACAAAAACAAACAAAAAAGGCAGCCTATTTTTCCATGTTTAACAAAGGGCGAAAAAAACAGAGTGGCAACAAAAAAAGGAACCCGGAAGAGTGACAACTTAATCAGGAGCAGGCGAATGGAGATTAGGTTCTGGAGGAAACGGGTCACATGGAAACAGGAACACACAACACTGTGAATACACAAACGAACCGACAACTAGTGTGTGAACATTTTAAAGGTGTGCAAACATGTAAAATGGATAAGACTAATTAATCAAAGGGTAAGCAGGGTGAGAGAGGGAACAGGAAGGTGACCATAAAAGGGATGATCAGCCCTAGGAGAGGGAGAAGGAAACAGGTGAATGAGACAACAGAGAGGAAGTGAACAGGTGTGCATGATTGGACTGATTAGTGAGGGGCAGAGTGCGCCTGTGTATGTGTGCCAAGAGCAACTGTGGTGTGGGTGTGTGTGTGTAAAATTCAGTTCACTGAAATTAGAGTGATCAAAGGCCAAAGGGGCTCTGTTTATAAAACAGTGGAGTAAAAGTGATTAAGAATCTGTTTTGTCTTGTAAAATTTGAGTCATCAAAGTCCAAATGGGCTTTTCTTGATTGAGAGTGAACCTCAATCCTACTGGATGTGTAAACATGCACCTGCGTAGACACAGCATGTTTACGCAGGTGCATGTTTGAAGTGAGAATAGTTTACAGCCTTGTCTGGCTGCTCATTTCTCCAGAAGACAGCAGTGTGAACAGTGTGAACACGAAGAGACTTATGAGAGTCCAGGAGGCTGTTGCTGCAGTTTTGCAGTCCTCTGAGGAGAGTAAGAGTGTTTGAAGCAGCAAAGACACATCAGGAGGATCAGAGGAGGAGTTCCTGCAGGAACAGAGGGGTCTGGCAGCTCAGAGCAGGATGAGGAGGAGGGAGAAGCTCTGTGGTCTGTGCTTTGTGCTTGTAGTTGTAAAGAAAACTTCTACATCTTTTGATTAGAAGTAAAATAGGGAAATATTGTATATTATAATAATAATAATAACAATAATAATAATAATTTACTTTTTTTAACTTTGAAATAATCAGCGTTTTGTATGACAAAAAGGGCATAAAAACATAAAAAAAACATAAAAAGAACAAACTTTACATTTGCTGTTAGGTCTGGTGTTGAAAAGATCTGATGAGGTGAAAGTGAAAAACATATTTATATATAACATTTTTATGATACTTTTATGAGAGGCACTGTTTTGAGCCCTAAGGGATATAAGTATAAATGTAATGATAAACCTTTATTGCTCCAAAAAAAAATGCAATAAAATCAGTGTTCTTGTCAATTATTGACTTAGTCAAGGCTGTAAAACCTCATGCCAAATATGCCTAATTTTTGGAAAATGTTGCATATTTAGTGTTTTTGCATAAAATAAATCAGGATTTCTTATAAAAATATATTTAAAAAAACCAAAACTTTATATCTATGGTTAGGTCTGAAGTTGTTAATAAGATCTGATGCGAAAAAAGTAAAACAAATATATTGATATATAATAGGGACCAGTTTTGGACACGAGGGATCTAAGTGTATGTATATTTTGAAGGGGCCCCAAGGGTTAAAGTCATAAAGTCTTGATAATTGATACTGGTTTCAACTGTATATACTCTAACTTTTAATTATAGTGTTATCAGCCTGTCGTTCGTGGGTTGGGTTACAGTCTCAATTAATCTATCCAGTATTTATAGTGTAGCTCACTATTCCTGCTGACAAGTTCATGTCATTTACTCATTTATCTGTTGCATTCCCCTAACCCTCTGCTTTTTTCTCTCCCAGGAACATAAGCAGCTCAGCTCTTTTCACTCACCCCAACCAGTCTGGGCAGATGACCTCCCACCTTGAGTCTGTTTGAGGTATCTTCTGTAAAATGAAAGTTTTCCTCTCCACTGTTGCCCAGTGTTTGCTCAAGGGGGATTTGTTGGATTCCTCTCTTAATAATTTTGTAATATTTGACCATTATATGTGAAATGCCTTGAGATAACTCTGTTGTGATTCCCTGAAAATCCAAGAGAGGGTTTCCCCCAGCTTAATGTAAGATCCCTTGTACTTCCTCTGGTATAGTCATGCATTAAAAAGTTTAGAAAACAAAAGTTGGTGAGAACTGCTAATAATGTGGACTGGGTCAACTCAGAAATTATAACATTTTCTTTTTTTCCTTTTAAAAAAATGGTTCTTGAAGACTGGATAATTTGTCTAGTGGTTCAATAAAGTCTTGTTTCAATGACTGCATGTTGTGACATCAGTTTTGTTCATTATATTTTTTATCACATATATTTTTGAGCATTTGTTTTAAGATAATGAAAATAACCAGAGGATCTTAGATCCACTACTGTTTAATCCATGCTTCCATTTGGCAGAATTATAAGGAATCATAGTGTACTGTATCATGTCATTTAAATGCTACTGACAGGGGGAGGGTTTTGTTTCACGGTCCATCTAGCAGAGGAGACAGGTGTTACTTAGTGACGGTAACAGGATGGTATTGCAGGTAAGTAAACTACTGACTGTACTCACATACTCACTCACTCCAGGAACTAGATGGAGAAAGTGGGAAGGGCAGAGACAGATTTCAGCTGGTGGATTGGACTGAGGAAACTGAGGACTGAAGTCACAGTTAGGTAGTAGTTGGTGGCCAGAAAACAGCTTGTAGGAGGAAGAGGCAAAAAACACTGGTGAGGTTCGTTCCGTGGTCTAGCACTATAATCAGTCCAATAGTCAGTTCGTCAAACACACTCACAATGATCCAAAACCTTAACATGGTTGTCCAAAATCCTTATCATCAATATCCAGAGGTATAGACACAAATCTTAATCCAGGCAGGGCAAACAACAGGGTACAGTACTGTAATGTGGTAGGCAGAGATCAGAGTCGGGGCCGGTCCAGGGTCAAGGCTCAGGTAACATCAGAAGAGAAAACAGGCAGAGATCAGGTCGAGGTCGAGGTCCAGGTTCTAAATCAGGTTCTGGTTCAGACTCTGAAAAACTGGTCCATGCATTTATCTCCAGTAGACGGGATTACTGCAATGGTGAACTTCTACACTGCCTTCATTGAGACCATCCTAACCTGCTTCATCTCAGTTTGGTACGCTGCTTCCACTGTCGAATGCAAGAGCAGACTGCAGACTCAGCTGAGAAGGTGATTGGCTGCAACATACTGTACCATCACTACAGCATCTTCATGACTCCAGGGCCCTGAAGCGTGCAAGAAAGACAATGGCCGACCCCTCCCTGAACATGAACAGTTTGATAAACTACACTCTGGCAAGAGGTTGAGCTCCATCAGAACCAAAATCTCTCGTCCCATCTGCTGTTGGTCGAATTAACAAGACCCAGATTCCCACACTGACAGAGAGTGTGATATCACAGCCTATCTGTACTCCATCACATTGTTGCAGATATTTACACACTTGCTGTATATATGACTATTCCATATATGACTCAGATGCATTTCGTGTTTTGTTCATTTAATATTATAAAATCTTGCATCAACTCACCAAGACAAATCCCTTGTATGTGGAAACCTACTTGGCCATAAACTTGATTCTGATTCTGAACAGAAGCCAGAGTCCTTATGCAAACCCATAAATATGAACATATACCTCCAGTCCTAAAATCTTTTCACTGGCTCCCAGAAGTGGCTTTAGAATCCTACTACTGGTCTATAATGCACTTAATGGTTTGGCTCGCTGGTGTATTACTGACCTGCTCACTGATTATAGTCCAGCTCGACCCTCCAGGTCATCTAGGAGTTATCTGGTAGTCATCTAGGAGTTATCTCCCAGATGACCTGAGATCAGACTCTACTGTTTCCATGTTTAAAAAGAAGAAGAAAACTTTCACAGGCATATGACTCATACTATGTATATGTGATTGAATGTGTTTATAAATGTTAGTATGTGTAAATGCACTTTACTAAAACTATGAAATATAGTATGAAGTTGTGTCATACTGTTAATGTACTGCAGGGAGCAGACTATGACTTTAAATTGAATATGTGCGTGCACGCGTGTGTGTGTGTGTGTGTGTGTGTGCCAATGAAAAAGAAACCATAGAAAAGAGAATCAGTGAAACAGAAAAATGATTATCATGACAGTGATGATACATTTATAGGTGTATTTGAGGAAATATGTGTCATCACCACCTTGAAATCAGCTGTGAATGAAAAATAAACAGCTTAATGGGCAATGACATACAAAGACAGGTTGGTAGCTGAGGGACTGCAGAGAAAATAATAATTCCCTAGAGAACCAAAAACTTTCCTCCCCTGACAGTCTGGTGCGTTATTAAGAAAATAACTGAGTTTGTCCATTACAAAAACTTTGACTTTGTCATCACTATATTTTACGTTTAGTGTTAATTAGCTAATGCTAACATGCTAACACACTAAAGAAAGATGGCATACACTACCAGAAAAGTTTGGATTCATAGATATGTCCATGTTTGGTTAGAAACACAGATTTTATAACATCCAATTGATCAAAAATGCAGTGTAGATGTTAATACTGTTGCTGGAAACTGTTTTTTTAATGAACATAGAGGCCTGCAATCAACAAATATTTGTTCTATCTTTGAATAGAATGCTATGTTTGCTAATGCAAATTAATTAATTAATTAATTATTAGATGGTAACACTGCAAAAACATGTCTCTTTTCACAAAAAGCTTTTATCTTGAGGTGCTGCTCTGCTGTTGTAGCTAAAATGCAGTTAATGGCTGCAGACGTCATGTATTTTTAAAACTGCTGTCTGTAATATAATAATATAATAGTACTGGCCTATACATCATTTCAATTTATATTTTTAAGTCTACCTTTGTCCTTTGCACCACCCACGATTAACCACTAGATTATTTTTATTTCTACTACAACACAGAAAATGTATTTGATCTAAAATTACTATCACATTAACAGCAGAGTTAAGAAAACAGGAAGTGACACCTCTGCGCTTCCGTCTATTGTTCAGTCAGCAGCAAGACAACATGGAGGTCACAGCTCTATGCATGAAACTGTGTAAGTACTGTCTACATTACTTAATACTACATATTATCTTCTGAAGTATTGTCTTATTCTACATCAGTTATGATGTTTTATAGATGATACAGTGACCTTCAAGCGTCACTGTTGCAGCTGTAAGAATGAATAAAGCACATAGAGCTTCATCTCTTTCTTTACTTTTGTCTCTTTAGTGTTGACTATGATGATCCTGCCGCATGAACATGATCACAGAGTTAGTAAGTACCAATTATTTACTCACCATTTTAAAGGATATTATTTTACTTTTGTTTTACGGTACATCACAGGAGTTGTGCTGCCATTTATTATCTTGCACTGATTTAATTTGGCTTTTGTTTTGTTAAGTTTTATAAATCTCTTTTTTAATTGTTGCAGGTGCAGCTTCTCTTCGTGTTGATCCAGAGAGAGCTCAGTTCTTTGAATATGATCCAGTAACTTTTTTTTGTGAGGGGGTCTTTTATTGTGAAGTTGTCCATGAGTCTAAAGGGAAAATACCATCATGTAACAAAACTAATATGAAAACATCAACAGGATCATCCTGCAACATTTCAAATGTTTATCTAGAAGACAGTGGAGAATACTGGTTTGATGCTGGAGGAGGGAACAGAAGCAACAGTGTTAACATCACTGTCACTAGTAAGTTTTTATTAAGACAACATTAACTTTTAACTTTTAACTGACATTAAATAAACATAAATCTCTTGTTATTGTTCAGATGGTTCTGTGATCCTGGAAATTCCTGCTCTTCCTGTGATGGAGGGAAAAACTGTGACTCTGAGTTGTAGAAACAAGAAGACTTCCTCACAGCTCTCAGCTGATTTCTATAAAGATGGAGTCTTCATCAGAAACAGCTCAACAGGAAACATAATGATCCACAATGTTTCCAAGTCTGATAAAGGACTCTACAAGTGTAAGATCTCTGGAGCTGGAGAATCACCACAGAGCTGGTTGACTGTCAGAGGTGAGACACTGCTGCATTTCAATACAGAGTTGTCTTAAATGTGACATGAATAAATCTGAAACTGTATCTTTGCTTATTCCACAATTGACTTTAAACAACACACTATAGATGTTAATTTTCAACATATTGTGCTGCACATTATTTGTCTTCCCAGATCTTCACAAAGAGACAGTTCCTCCCTCTTCCAGTTCCACCCCATGGGTCATTGTCACTGTTTTACTGATGGTTTTGCTGGTGGTGGGACTACTTCACTTTGTCAAAGGTTACTGGCACAGAGGTATTTTTAAAGGGATATAGTTCATTTACTAGGTTGTCTCTTTGTGCTAATGTATCACTAATAGTGTGGGTAGATGAGGCCAAAAAGATGTCTATTTAGTTCAAACTCAGGTTTTAACAGATACGTTTTTTTACGGAGCCCTTCATGCTCATGAGAAATTAAGAGGAAACAAATGGGTTAAATCCAGATGCCTCTCTCTCCTCTCTTCTTGTGTTCAAAGGCAAATAAAGAAATGAGTAGAACTCTATTTTAGTCTTGACCTTAGTTATAAGGATATCACAGCTGTAGCTGAACTACAGGGCAGAGCTCCAGCTGTTGCTGTGGTCACAATGGCTGCAGCCATGACCACTTCACGTGTTGTGCCCGTATCTACCTCTGGCTGTAGCTGGTGGTTGTATGAACTACTAAACTAATCTGTAATTATAACTTTCTCATCAGCTTCCTTCAGAATTAGACTCAACAAGTGTAATGATGCACAGTGGAGATGCGCTACGGAGCTCCTGCTGTAACCACAAGCACTGACTAGACTCAGCCATCAGCTCCAACCAGTGTTGCAGCCCGTCTTAGTAGAAAATATCTGTGGCTACAGCTGTTGGTATAGCTACAGATTAACTTGTTTCTTATATTTTCACAGCTGCGGAGATAATAAATAACGCTAACATGACATGATGTGGCTGTAGCTGCAGCCAGAGGTAGATATGGGCATGACGCATGAAGTGGCCGTGGCTGCAGCTGGAGCTCAGCCCTGTAGTTTGGATACAATATACTGGTGATGACTAGAAAGCACAGCTGTGATATCCTGATAATTACATTTAAGATTAAAATAAAGTTCAACTAATTCCTGTATTTGCATTTGAACACTGAAGAGAGAAGAGAACAATGTTGCATCTGGATTTAGCCTATTTGTTTGCTACTAAAATGTTTCTCGTGAGCGCGAGTTGTCTCGTGAAGAATTTTTTTTTTTCTTTTTCTTTTTTGCCCATGTCCCTTTAGTGGCAACGTATGATTCATTCTGTCCAAAAAAAACCCAACATTTTTTTAGACAGTGAGGTGTTTCACTCATCATTTGTAGCATAAGTTTTAAGCACATAGTTATCGTTTTGTTCCAGTTTGTTAAGAACAAAGTCAGACTGTATACCTTTATGAATCTTATATATAAATTGTTTTAAAGTAATGTACAACTCACCTCTGTACTGGTTTCCTATTGATGTTGTTATTTTCTCTGTTTTCTACAGTTGAATTTTACCTGTCAACACTGACATCTAGATCGAGCTCTGCAGGGGATCAAACAGGTGAGAACACATTTGTCAGTAAACTGCTATGGGCATTGTAGATAATTCCTTTGTCCTGGGTTTTAACAAAACAACAGAAAACTCCAGTTTAAAAAATTCTTTATACAAGACAATTAAAATAAAAGATGAAATATTAATATACACTTATCAGGCAAAACATTATGACCACTAACAGGTGAAATAAATAACACTGATTATCTCTTTATCCCGGCACTAGTTAGTGGGCGCGATATATTAGAAACTTTGAAGGCGAAATGTTTACTTGCTGCATGTGTTAGAAACAGGGAAAATGGGCAAAGTTGGGATTTCAGTGAGTTTGACAAGGGCCAACTTTTTAAGGCTTGACAAAGTGGTCAGAGCGTGTCTCCAGTGGTCAGTATCCATCGAAAGTGGTTCAAGGAAGAAACTGTGGTGAAGCGATGGGTAATGCGCGGCCAAGGCTCAGCGATGCACGTGGGGAGGAGGGGAAAACTGACCTGTATGGTCTGATCCAACAGAAAAGCTACTGTAGATCAGATTACTGATGAAGTTAAGGCTGGTTTTAATGGAAAGGTGTCAGAATACACAGTACATCACAGTTTTTTTTTCTCTTACATCACATGGATGGCTGGGTTTGTGTGTATTGCATACCTGGGGAACACATGTTGGGACGTTGCTGGATCTTCCATCAGGACAATAATCCAAACAATACATCATAATCAACACAAAAATGGTTTACTGATCACAAAATGAAGGTCTTTCCCTGGCTATCCCTGGCCATCCCAGGCCACTGACTTGAATCCCAAAGAATACCTGTGGGGTCATAATAAATCATATATCATATATGCAGCTTTTTGGGAGGGATAAACTGTGTTGTATTTGTAGTTGTTTGTTATCAATGAGGCAATAGTTGTAAATATTTGAGAAAAAAAAATTATAATATAATAATATTTTTTCTCACAGCATTCTTTGCTTAAGGGTGCCAATATTAGTGGAAGGCACTGTATAATCCTATGAACCTCAAAATAAATCTTGCTTTTAGAAGCCACATCACCAATAAACACCAATAAACCTGTTCCATTGGCAGCCATACATGCCTATGATTGACACTGCCTCCACTATGTTTGACACATGATGTCGTATGAGCTATTCCTTTTCTTAACCATACTTTTGTCTTCCCATCATTCTGGTACAACCTTGGTTTCATCTGTTTTCAGAACATGGTGGTCTTCTTTAGATCTTTTCTGGCAAAGGCTACTCTGTCTTACCTGTACTTGACTATAACCAGGGGTTTGCACCTTGTTGTAAACCATCAGTGATTATATTTATGAGAGTGTCTCAAAACCTTACAGACACCTCTTAACAATACATACTCAAGTACAATTCCTCCTCCCACAATGACCTTAAAATTGCACATGTAGTAGCATTATCAAATTTCTGACAGTTTCAACTGAAAAATTATAACTTTGCCAATGTAGAATCCATGGCAGAGCTTTTGTATTGGCTTGCATTAAATTGTACAGGTGGTCATAGTATTATGCCTGATCTGAGTATATTTTAATTAAACACCCAGCTGATAAAATCACAACACCAATCAGAAACTTTGGGAAGCCTGATGTTATTTCACTTCTACTGTGAACACACACTAGGATAATGGTGCTAACATTCAGCCGAGGAACTAAAAGGTGTGAGCCTCTGAGTGTGTGTTTATCAGTGACTAGTGTGGACTTATATTAACACTGGGCCAGTTTTACATTTAACACTGAGCATTTTGTAGATTCAGTCATACAGATGCCAAACTTAATACCTGATGTCATGGAGAAAGGACGTGCAAATTTGTCTCTGCTTATATGTCTCACAAACCCTCTGTTTAATCCCTGAAACAACACAGAACCCACCCTCACAGGACATTCCTGAGGGACAACATATGGATACCAAAAAAGGACATGTTCCATATCCCTTAGATCCATATATAGTGAAAGCTTTAAGCGTACTGATCTTAAAGGTTTCTCTGCTCTCATGTCCTTTCTAAGACTTCTTGTCCTTCCTTGGTAAGCCTAATTAATCTTTACAGCCTAAATTGCTGTATTTCTCTCAAATTCTGAGCCCCTGAAAATTAAAGTACTTTGTGTACAAAATTGCAGTGATTCCTAAACAGTAAATGCCACGTTTGCCATGTCTCTCTCATTGTCCAAGTACTTCTGGTCCTAAATGTGAAAACTCAGATGGATCATCTTGTGTAAAGAAAAGTCAAATCCTAAAGAGTAATCATAATTTTAATGTTAAAAAAATGTTGTTGAATTATGTCCATGCCTTGTCTACATGTTTGCTTACACCTCTGTCTTTTTTCAGTCTCTGAAGGGCTCAACACACCTTCCACAAACACAGTGACTTATGCTGCTGTAAAGAAAAAAAGGAAGGCGAAAGGTACTTTCTGCCATTGTTTCTTTTTTTTTTTTTAACTTGTGATTGTACTACATGTCAAATAGGCTACAGACCACAACAAGCGCAAAACTCAAATGCATTTGTGCATTAATTTTGGCAAAATAGTATTAACACCTGCCAACCAAATGAGGATTGATATCAGGAGTGTTGCGTAACACCGTCATGCCCACTAGCAATTTTAACGGGTTGAAATATATACATAGTACAAGGTGGGTAAAACAGTAACTAAATATTAAAAACTGGCTATGTAACTTGATGAAGTCATGATGAAACCGGTCTCTAAATAGACGATAGTAAATAATATTTCATAAGCCTCGCACACTGAGGCAGATGATCGTCACTTACTGTAACAGTCAAGATGGTCGGACTTAAACCTCCAGGCATGATGTACAGTGTGGCTGTGTGTAGCGGAGGGAGTGGCATCACACGGTAAAGTGTTGAGTGACTAGTAACTGTGAAAACTACTACCCTGTAAAAAAAAAAAAAGTATGTAATACCAAAAACAGACCTGTGCATTGTACGGCTGGCTGGTCACATCAATCCCTCTGGCTGCCCCTGGAGCATAAAGTCATTAAAAATATATTTACGTTGACTTTTAATTTTCCATAGTAATGATGATACATAAGTATACATGCAAACGTAATACATGCATGCAGTACAACAGCACATTTTGAAGGCACTGCTAATTAATGTGACCTTTCACACCCTTATTTGTTGGCGAACATGTTGGACCGCTTGCTTTAGCCCTTAATGATGTCAAATAGCATGAAAAAGGAAAGATTGATTCAGAATGCAGAGTTTTTGAAAAACTGAAAAGCTGAAGCTGAAAAGACTGTTTGTTTTTTCTCCATAGCTTAGCTTAGCATAAAGCTACAAAAAGCTAATGTAAGATGTAAAAACAAACAGCTGGTATCAGCTAACTTTCACTATCTCTGTCTTTGTCAGTTGAGAATGAAGCATCAACATTTTACTACATGTTCGGACCAGATGACACCCAACAGCCTGGTGAGATTCATTGTGTTGAATATATTGACATCATTCTGACATAACCTTGTTTTAATGTTGAACTTGTCCCATCAGCTCCTTCTGCTGGTACCAACCCACATTTAACAGAGGATGCTTTCTATTCTACAATCCAGTAGGTAAGATCAAGAGCAATACGAATGATGTAATATGGGATGGATGGTGCAGACTGAAGCCGTTAATGTAACTGTCAACTTAAGGTAGTTGTATGATTGCAAAGCTTTTGGTGATATAGTTATAGGTTTTCTTATATTACATTGAACTTTTGCATGAATAAGCATCGATAGTTGTTCAGACACATATTAGCTATTACAATAACTAAATGTGACTTTATTTTTTTTAATGCTTTGAAACAAAACTTCCAATATTATTAAGTTTCTAGTTATGCTGTAATCTAACTGTGATATTTTTGAATGGTGTTCATGTTGTTAGAAATGTGTGGTTATATTTTTCACTTATTCTAAGTGATAGACATATTTACAGGTTTTTCATAACTTAAATTTTCTGCAGTGCAGTAACAAGCTGTAATTTGGATGATTTATATTGTTTTGTACATTATCTGTCTTACAGGTTTCTGAGGGAGGACTGACTGAAGGAGGAGCTTTAACACACAGTTACACTCAGTGTTTCTAAATTACTAACACCATGATATGACTGACATAAAGTTAGTGAGACAGTTCTGTTCAGTGTAGTCACTTCAGCTATTTCAGCCTCATATGTGTTTACTATCTGACAAAATGTAAATGATGCATTTATACAACTGTTTATACATTTATATAGTAAGTAAACGGTGTAATGACGCAAATACATGTGAAGTGTTAAGTTTTTTTTATCATTACTAGTATTTAACTAAGTAGAGCATGTCTCTGTTTTAGAGGTATCAGTTTCTACCAGTAAAACCAACACTTTCCGTCCGTCCGTTTCTGAGACGTGTGAGAACACTCTTTACAAGCGAAGAGCTACTGTGGCTTTTAAACAGACTCGCTGTGTTCTTGATAGTGTTACTTCATATTATCTAGAACATGCGGTCTGATTTTGTTGTGATCTGCAATGTAATATTTCTGTGAATGTGATACAGCACAAGTCTCATATCTAACAGAGTTGTAATGCATTTGTAGTCTGACCTAATTATTTATTCTATTTCTCAAAAAAACAACCTTTACCTTCTTGTCACACTTGAGTTGTGGCATTTTGTATTTTGTTAAGTTTTGTGAAATAGTTGAAAATGTTTTTTCTTGAAACTGCTAAAGAAAAATAAAGTTTTGTTTTTGAAGTGAAAGTACTTTTCTAGCCAAAAAAAAAACTAAAAAAACATGACACAATGTTAATTACAACTGCTATAACTACAAACACAGTATGTACTGGACCTTGTCCTTATAATGCTCAGAGAAATGACAGTTCACCTAAAAGAAGACATGAAGGCTTTTTGTCTGCATTTAGACCCTCTTCCTATTCACAACATGTTGTAGTGGCGCATTCTTGTGGCCAAAGTGAGTATTACAACAACACAAAATAAAATATTATCTGATCTTATGATCTCCCTCTCAGCAAGAAGGTCCTGGGTTCAACTCCTGGGTCGGCCAGGGTCTTTCTGTGTGGAGTTTGCATGTTCTCCCCGTGTTTTAATGGATTCTCTCCAGGCATTCCGGCTTCTTCCCACAGTCCAAAGACATGCAGTCAGGTTAATTGAGGACTCTAAATTGCTCATAGGTGTGAGTGAGAGGGTGAATAGTTGTTTGTCTATATGTGGCCCTGTGATAGACTGGCGGCAGGGTGTACCCAGCCTCTCGCCCGTATGACAGCTGGGATAGGCTCCAGCACACCCATGACCCCTGCGGGGACTAAGCGGTATAGAAAATGGATGGATGGATGCTCTGAAGCAAATAAGCAAATAAGACTGATGAGCCTGGAGCTGTGAATTAGATGTGTTTTAACTCAGTCATATTCTTAATATGTGGTGTGAACAACTCACTTGAGGTCATCCCACAACAACAGACCTCAACCCAGTTCTACTGAGCTCTGGCTGGGAGTAATGCCCCCAAGGGGGGACCAGGGGACCCATGGCTACACCTGGAAAATTGCTGCATTTACATGCTGAAGACAATCGTTATCAAATGTACATGAGTTCAAATGTGATAAATGCTGTTTCTCCTTCAGTGAAACAACCCAAGTAGCTGGTCTCACAATATAGTATGTACAGTGTTTTTATACGTTTGGGTAGATGGCAAGTATAAAAAGTATAGCATTCCTCTGTCAACTAACACTAACACTCACAGACCTTCACCAGAAGTCACCAGAAGTTGCACTAACAGAAAATTATCTGTCATTGACGTTTTTTAACAATGACGGAGAAATATGTAGCCTGTCTATCATTTTGATGGATTATAACACTCAGGGTGATTAACCATAACTTTGAGTAATTCACCCTGCTGTCTAGTGGCAAGTGTACATAGTAAGTGCCTTTGTCCAGTCTTGTGTTTTATCTGACGTGCAGACTTCCTGGGCAGCTGTGTTGATCTTTTCAGTGTTGTGCACAGAGCAGTCCATGTGGTGGAGGAAATGCAGACAGCGCACTGTGTGTAACTCTGTGTGCTGACAACTGCTAAACCAGTGATGAACCTGACTGTTCACCGAACTGCTGCTTCTGCTGGTAACTGCATGTCAGCCAGTGGTGAACACAGCAGTTGTTCAAGCAGCTTACAAGTATCTACCAATATTTTTGATTGTATTAAGCCTGTGCCATGTACAGTACAATTAATCATTCTGTTGTCTGCTCCACACCTGTAAATCTGTGGAAATCACAACATTGTATTATAGTTACAAACTGTTACCGTTTGATTGTTAAAACAACACACACTTACTGAATTTCTGTACACCAGACACCAGAGTATGGTGCGATAGGGGTTTTCATTCCTGACTAATGGGTGGCCATACTTTGGGAAACTGGAAACTGCTCGGCTCCACTCACGTCCTGGCACCACAGTGTGATGCATGGACCTGAAGATCTGCGGAGAAAAAACATAGTAATTCATCCTTGTTAATTAATTAGCAATTA
>OMLM01010060.1:0-20470 GCA_900302695.1 Helostoma temminkii | reverse complement strand
TGTAGGTTCTGCTGTAGGTCCTACTGAGTGTTCTATAGCCCTGCTGTAGGTTCTGCTTTAGGTTCTGCTGTATGTCCTGCTGTAGGTTCTGCTGTAGGTTCTACTGAGTGTTCTGTAGCCCTGCTGTAGGTTCTGCTTTAGGTTCTGCTGTATGTCCTGCTGTAGGTTCTATTGAGTGTTATATAGTCCTGCTGTAGGTTCTGCTGTAGGTTCTACTGAGTGTTCTCTAGTCCTGCTATAGGTTCTGCTTGTTTGATTAAAGGCTCAGATTAAAGCTGAGCTCGAACCTGCTGGAACCTGAAACCAGCCTCTGGTTCTGCTTCTGGAACCATCTGGATGTGTGCTGTCTTTATGATGATGATGCAGATTCACCTTTTCAGTCATTTTAAAAACCTGCTTCACTTATTAACTGCGTTCGTCTGTGTCCTGTGTGCGTCTGGTCCCACAGGTCTCGGCCTCAAGCCGCCGACCTGGACGCGTCTTCGCTGACGTGGTGTCAGAGGTGAAAGGTCACGATGACGACGGTGGCCGCGGAGTACGACCACATGGAGCTGCAGCAGCAGTACAGCAGCAGCAACGACACGGTCAACAACCGCTGGGACGACGACTGGGACAACGAGAACAGCTCAGCCCGTCTCTTCGAACGCTCCCGCATCAAGGCACTTGCAGGTAGGAACTGGACCGCTTAAAGTTCCCGTTCTCAGGTGTGTCTGGAAACAACTGAGAGCACATGCCCACATCAAATCTGTCCCAGTCCACAGTTCTGGTTCTGATGTGAGTTTATTAAAGTTAAATTCATTCTTCCAAAGTGTTTAATGTCAAACCCGTCAGTGCGATGAGGAAGCTCAGGGTGAACACGAGCTTGAACTCAATGAGACGGTCAACTGCTGCACTTAGACCAGCACAGAACCTTTTTGGACAGACGTCACAGAGTTTTGGTGTGAAGTTCTTTTCGTCATTTTGAGGATGTTCAGAGCTGCGGCAGTCACATTTCATCAGGGAGCATCAGACCCAGTCCAGGTTTCAGCTGTACTCACAGTAAAACCCCCCTGCAGCGGCTGGACAATATATTTTATTGTGAAAGGGATGATCTATAAGGGTATTTTATTGTGAAGGAGTGGTGTTATTTTCTGGATATTTTATGTCTGAGCTCCTCATCAGCTGATGCTGCACGTTCGATTCCTGTGGAACAGACTCACGGTGGGTCGATCAGCTGATCACATTCAGTGTAAAACAAGGATCCGCTGGAGGAAAATGTTTTACTGTTGTTACAGAACCTGCAGTGATGGAAAGTAACTGAGTACATTTACTCCAGTACTTCACAGGTGGGGGAAGTACTCTTAACACACAGTGTGTGTACAGGATGTTTGTCTCCTGCTTCCTGTCCTTCAGGAATGTGAGTGAACAATGGAGGGAAACCCCCCCTCACACCCTGATGACATCATTACCAAGCTGTAATGCCACTGGCTGAATCATGCCCCCCCCACACAGACACTCACACTTACACATTCACACACACACATACACACACTCTCTACACTGTAAACTCTGCCCTAAGCTAAGCCCTGAGTTCTGTCTGAAGGCTATGGAGTATTTATGAATCTGAAGTTTAATTCACTGGTTTCTTCTTCACCTGCTGCCGTCAAGTCATTTTTTACTACAACAAATACTGCGTTTAAATCGATGAAGTACGTTTTCCTTCACACTCATACTGACATTTAAAATACTGTTCAGTTTTACTTCATTATTACTACAGGAAGATAATGTACTAATTGTGTTGTATTATTATTTTAACTGGGCTGCATGATCCAGTGAAACTGTCACTACTCTGCGATATGATGAACACACACTAACCATCAGTCAGCTCAAACCTGGGTGTCACCAGAGTCCAGAGTCCACAGTGTGCAGCCTGACAGGCCAAACCCAGGACAGGGTCCTAGTACTAGTACACAGAGGACTAGTATGTGTAGTACAGAGAAAGTTCAGACTTTTTACAGTGTGTTTCTGGGAGGAACGTCTGCAGTAGGAGGGGAAACGGTCAATGAGGAGGGAAAACCACCATCTGCGCTGGGCCGAGCCAGAACCACTCCCACTCTGACCTCTGGACTGTTCCACCTCCTGAAGTCGAGGACGTTTCTGTATTTGCAGCTAAAATCTGGTTCAGTCCAGTTCCTGTTCTGGTTTCTGGGACTTTAAAACTTTTTAAAAGGAGGATTTCTCTCTGACTAAAAGTTTCAAGTTTGTTTTTGTGATTTTGCTGAAAAAGCTTCTTCTCTGAGTTAAATTTTTGTGTCCGTTTCACTCTTTTAGCTGAAGCTTTTGGAAGCTGGTCCAGTAAAACCAGCTCCAGTCGCAGTGAAGCTCTGACAGATTCTCAAAGGAAAGGTTTTTTAACTTGCTGCGTTTGTCCAAAGTTTCCTCTCGTGACCATCTGGAGGAAAATTATGACCCAGATCGGGTCTGGTCAGGTCGCTCTCAGCTGTGAAAGTCTGGTTCAGTGATGGAGGTGGAGCGGGCGGCGGCCAGCTCGCACTTAAGCTTCAACCCGCTGGACGGTCGATTCAAACAGCTGCAAGGTAAGAAGCAGCAGCTGGAGGGAGGAGGTTTGTGCTGCTCTGTTATATCATGTGTGTTCAGGGCCAGACTACGGCAATGTTCTGTAGGTGTAATCCTGGGTCAGAACCCAGGTACTAACATGACTGTGGGGTAGATGTTGGTCTGGAAGGGGAGAGGAGGCTTTACGTGGTTTCTACAGGGGCTCTCTGAAGATGTTAATGCAGGTGGATGAAGATGGTGATGGTTGGTGACGAAGCCCCAGCAGCATTCTGACCCTGACCCAGACCTGGTCCTGGTCCTCACACTGGTCCTTCCCCTGTCTCTCACACGTCCACACCAAACTGAGACCACAGTTACTGATGACAGAGATGCCCTACGCCACGCTAAGGAACCCAGCGGCTATGGCAGCAATTTGCTGGTTTATGGATCAGTGGATCAGGAAACCACCAGGATCTCTGTGTGAAAGGGGCTAAAGCCTCATTGGGTCCAGGAGGTTCTGGACAGCAAAAGAGACAGCAAAGATACTTCTGCTGGTTTGTTCTCTGTGTTCGTCTAGAAGCGAGTGTTAGTAAAATGTTTCAGACTGTCAATGAGCCACAGTAACTGCAGTATAATAAAGTACTGATATCAGTACTGGCCCGAAACTTTACAGTGAATCAAGTTCAAAGTTCAGTTGTTTGCGCATCCTTTTATTTCAGTGTCTGAACCAATGCCAGCAGCTCAGATATGATCACTCTCAAACATGGTCGAGGCCTTAGAGAGACAGATGAGGCATCTTTCAAGACAACACGTGAATAAAACTTCCTACCATTAGCTGTTAGCTACCATTAGCTCTTAGCTACCATTAGTTATTACCTACCATTAGCTGTTAGCTACCATTAGTTGTAAGATACCATTAGTTATTACCTACCATTAGCTGTTAGCTCTGTCTGTGCTAAAGACCCTGGTTCCTTTGGCCTCAGGTCCAGATTCTGACTCTGTCTGGCGTGTGGCTGCAGCAGGGTTTTCTGTGACTTCTACCTCATCTCTGCTCAGCTTCTCCTGGATCAGATAACCATGTCCTCCAGCTCTGCTCTGATCAGCGACCTTTGACCTGTGGAGCTTCGTAGTTAAAGGTTAAACATCAGAGCAGCGTCGGTCTGAGTCCCAGGAAGGATTTTAAAGCGGGTTCAATCTGGGTCAATAGTCAAACAACAGAATAACTATGAACTGCAGAGGTAACACACCTGACAGCACAGGTGTGATGACACCTGTGGATTATTATGACTTTATAAAGCAGCAGCTCCAGGTGCCAGGACTGGACGGACTGGGACATTTAGTGTATGTATGTGTTCATGGGAGTCTGGGGTCAGGTTTTGGGTCATACAGAGGTCAAAGTATCAGTGTGTGCTGACCATCTGCAGGACGAAGACTCCGTGTCTCCTGCTGAGACAACGTCCAGGTTCTCTAACATTTGTGTGTGTGTGTCTGTGTGTGTCTAGATGAGCGGGAGGCGGTCCAGAAGAAGACCTTCACTAAGTGGGTCAACTCACACCTGTCAAGAGTCTCCTGTAGGATCACAGACCTGTACATGGACCTGAGAGATGGACGCATGCTCATCAAGCTGCTGGAGGTGCTGTCAGGAGAGAGACTGGTAAATACACAACAAGTACACAGAAAATACTCAGTAAATAAACAACGAGTACACAGTATATATATGGTAAATACTCAACACATTTTGATCTCAGACATATGGTGATGGTGGTGGATGGTAATGTAGTGTGTTTGGAGCACAGACCTATGGGTAATGTAGTGTGTTTGGAGCACAGACCTATGGGTAATGTAGTGTGTTTGGAGCACAGACCTATGGGTAATGTAGTGTGTTTGGAGCACAGTAAACAGGGTCAGGTCCAGTCTCGCGCTGTGAGAACTGAACCAGGTGTGTCCTAGTTCCTGTTTTTCTTGTGGCGTCTGCGTCAGAGAAGTTGGACCTGGTGAAGTTGTTTGGCCTTGATTCTACCTCCAGACGTCCAGATAAGATATCCGAGCACTGGCTGTAGTCCAGCTGCTGCCCCCCATCCTCTACCACCTTCCCCAAGGATACTTCACTGTTCACTTAGTTCCTGTGCTGCATTCAGGGTCAGTTTTCTCTGCATCCTGTGTTAAATGTGGCCCAGTTACTTCTAATAAAAAGTTCCACCCTGACCTGTGACCCTGTTGGTCCTTTTAATTTCTCCTTGTCCAGCCCAAACCCACCAAAGGCAGGATGCGTATCCACTGTCTGGAGAATGTGGACAAAGCTCTGCAGTTCCTGAAGGAGCAGCGGGTTCACCTGGAGAACATGGGATCCCATGACATTGTGGATGGAAACCACCGACTGACACTGGGCCTCATCTGGACCATCATCCTCCGCTTCCAGGTAATAAAGTAGTGGGAGGACTGAAACTCATCAGGACAGGTGTGATGTGAATGGCTGAGTTAGAGCTGACCTGAATAGTGTTTACTGTTTAGTGGAGCTGACCTTCACTTCGCTGCAGCTTCACTGTGAGAATGAAGCAACAGGACAAACCACCTGAAACAGATAAGAATCATAAAGAGACAGATAATCCAGAAGATCACACTGGCCTCTGATTGGTTGACCACCTCTGAGTCACTTATTTACCTGCTCAGGTTAAAGTCCAGGCTGCTTCAAGTTTTACTGACAGCACTCTGTTGTCATGGAAACTCAGTCCAGGTGACACCACACGGTCATGGGTTGACTATTTTAACCTATGGAATCTGACCAATCAGCTCCCACGTCCTGCTGAAATCATCCAATCAGTGCAGCTGTTTGTTCATGTCACATAAAAACTTTATGAAGTCGTCTTCTCACGCAGAGCTCACCTGAAACCAGGTGGTGCAGCTTTACATGTGGTACATTCACCAAAATATAAAGAAGTGTCTGCCTCCATGACAACACCCTACTTCCTGTCTCACCAAAAAAATAAAAGCACAAACAGCCACAGAATCCACAAGTTCACTGGAGAAACAATCTTTACAAAGTGACACCAGACAGGTGACAGGTGGACGTGTGACTCGGGTGTGTTTTGTTTTCAGATCCAGGACATCAGTGTGGAGACTGAAGACAACAAGGAGAAGAGATCAGCCAAAGACGCTCTGCTGCTCTGGTGTCAGATGAAGACTGCAGGGTGAGACTGACTGTGTCTACCTGTAATTACACCAGGTGACACCTGCAGCACAGACCAGGTGTTCTACACCATAAGCCTCTGTATTGTTATACTGACACAGAACACAGGAGTGTGTAGGTATACACAGTATACTGGTTATACTGGTGTGTGTATCATTAAATAAAGCCCTCTGTGTGTAACATGGTCCAGTTGAACAGCAGCACAAACTCAATGTCCAGTTACAGAGTGACATGATTTACTGCTACTGAAACACCATGTGTTCATCAGGCGTCTTCTCTTTCCTCAGATATCCCAACGTGAACATCCACAACTTCACCACCAGCTGGAGAGACGGCATGGCCTTCAACGCTCTTATCCACAAACACAGGTAACGGCTTCATCTTCATCATCCAGAACAACAGCTGACACGAAGACTGGGCCGTTCAGACCTTTAGTTCTGATGAAGTTTCTACTTTTAGGCCTGATCTCATCGACTTTGACAAACTGAAGAAGTCCAACGCTCACTACAATCTGCAGAATGCCTTTAACCTGGCAGAGCAGCACCTGGGTCTCACCAAGCTGCTGGACCCAGAGGGTAAGACACTGACCCAGTTCAGCTAAACCAAAAACAGCTCACTGGGTGCTGGAGGAGTGATTGTGACAGACAGGAATTTAGGTAGAGGAGGTGTAGTGTTATATCCACCAACACCACAGATGTCTTCAAATGTTTTGAAAAAAGCCTTGGACCTGTGATTGAAACATCTGCTGGTCAGCTCCAGCCTCCTGGGGTTCAGCTAGGCAGCTTTCACCCTGAAATGTCCAAATGTTTTGCAGATATCAGCGTGGACCATCCTGACGAGAAGTCAGTCATCACCTATGTGGTGACATATTACCACTACTTCTCCAAGATGAAGGCTCTGAAGGTGGAGGGCAAACGTATCGGAAAGGTCGGGATCAGGACATGTTTGTTGGTCTTTGTGTTGAAGCAAAGACTTAGACTTAGCAGACGCTGATATTTGACAATGTCTATTTTTTTCTCCAGGTGTTGGATAACGCCATCGAGACAGAAAAGATGATAGAGAAGTACGAGTCTCTGGCCTCAGACCTCCTGGAGTGGATTGAGCAGACCATCATTATCCTCAACAACAGAAAGTTCGCCAATTCTCTAGTTGGGGTCCAGCAGCAGCTTCAAGCCTTCAACACCTACCGGACTGTGGAGAAACCTCCAAAGTCAGAACCTTTTCCTGCATGAGTTCTCTGCACCTCCTCCACCCTCACCCCTGCACTCTGCCAGGCCTAGATCACTTTTAAATGGTTACTCTGGCTGTTTCCTGCTGGTCATTAGGCTCTAGGTTGTCCTCATTAGAAGTGATTAGAACCCCAGAGTACCCCAGAGTTCACCTCCTGAGCCTACTACCATCTTCTCTACATCACGCTCCTCCTCCCCTTCTCTGTCTACATCCTTCCCCTTCTCTGCTTTGCATCAACACCAGTGTCTCTTGTTTCCTCAGGTTCACAGAGAAAGGAAACCTGGAGGTACTTCTCTTCACCATCCAGAGCAAGATGAGAGCTAACAACCAGAAGGTGTACATGCCCCGAGAGGGAAAACTCATCTCAGACATCAACAAGGTAGAATTCAGCTCTCTCTTCAGCTAAATGTCTTTGTTTTGATCACAGGCACAGTAACTGCAGGAAGCTTTCTCTGCAGTGGCATTATAATGCACAACAGAAAGAGTCTTTGTGAAGCCAGTAGCAACATTAAATATATCTATCCCATCAGGCCTGGGAGCGACTGGAGAAGGCAGAGCATGAGCGTGAGCTGGCCTTGAGGACGGAGCTCATACGTCAGGAGAAACTGGAGCAACTGGCCAGACGCTTCGACCGCAAGGCGGCCATGAGAGAGACCTGGCTCAGCGAAAACCAGAGACTTGTGTCACAGGTAAGAAGGGAGCTGAAGGTATGTGTCTGCTGCGTCCTCTAGCTCAGTGGTTCCCAACCCAGGTCCTCAAGGCTCCCTGTCCTACCCACTGCTGATTACCTGGATCAGGTGTTTTCAGCCAATAAGAAGTTGTAAGTGCAGCGATGGTTGGAAAACAAGCAGGACAGTGAGCCTGGAGGACCAGGGTTGAGAACCAGTGCTCTAGCTAATGTCTCCTTGTTACATGGAAACACGGAGAACATAGAGAATGTAAATAAATATAATAATATATAAAAAATAAATATAACACCCCATCACAGAAGCTGGATATGACACTGGCTTTGACAAGCACTAAGTTGACTTTGGTCTTTCATGATCTGACTTTGGCACCTTTTGTTAAAGTATTAGAAAGTATTATTTCAGTACCCACTTTTATCCAAGGGAATATGTGAAGCTGTTTCATCAAGTGACTTTAAAGCTGTGATGTTGTGGCTTTCTCTCTCCAGGACAACTTTGGTTTTGACCTTCAGGCCGTCGAAGCAGCCACCAAGAAGCATGAGGCCATTGAAACAGACATTGCAGCATATGAGGAGCGTGTTCAGGCTGTGGTCGCTGTGGCAAAGGAGCTGGAGGTGGAGCACTACCATGACATCAAACGCATCACGGCCCGGAAGGACAATGTGATCAGACTTTGGGAGTACCTGCTGGAGCTGCTGAAGGCCCGCAGACAGAGGCTGGAGATGAACCTGGGCCTGCAGAGAGTCTTCCAGGAGATGCTCTACATCATGGACTGGATGGATGAGATGAAGGTACACTGATGGATGGAAAGTTTTTTCTTAGCCTTAGAATTCAGTTTCATTTGTATGCAGGTTACAGTGTGTAGCTCAAAGATTAATTGATAATTGATTGAACTTCCTTGAACTTCATTGTCTGCCTCTGGATTCCAGATGTTGCTGCTGTCTCAGGATTATGGGAAGCATCTGCTGGGTGTGGAGGACCTGCTGCAAAAACACGCCCTGGTGGAGGCTGACATCGCCATCCAGGCTGACAGGGTGAAGGCCGTCATTGCCAACGCCAACAAGTACTCTGTCAATGACAGCGGTGAGCAGCAGAGACCATGATCTGTGGACGTGCCTGAGTTGATATGTCGTGTCTGAATGATTCTGAGGAATCTTGTAGGTTTAGGAACTCTAGTCATATTCTGACACACGTCTTCACTCTGTGTTGGTTTGTGTCTTCAGACTCAATCATTTGAGCCTAAAGTTCTCATAATTGTCTTTTTGTCTACTGCCCAGGCTACAAGCCCTGTGACCCTCAGATCATCCAGGACCGTGTGGCCCACCTAGAGTTCTGCTACCAGGAGCTGACCCAGTTGGCTGCTGAACGCCGTGCCCGCCTGGAGGAATCCCGCCGCCTTTGGAAGTTCTTCTGGGACATGGCCGAAGAGGAGGGCTGGATTCGTGAGAAGGAGCAGATCCTGTCTTCTCTGGAGCACGGCAAAGACCTGACAGGAGCAGTGCGCCTCCTCAGCCAGCAGCGTGCTCTGGAGGATGAGATGAGCGGTCGTGCCGCCCACCTCCAGCATACCATCGCAGAGGGTCAGGCCATGGTGCAGGCTGGACACTTTGGTGCTGCTAAGATCCAGGAGCGCATTGCTGACCTGCAGGCTCAGTGGGCAGCGCTGGAACAGCTGGCAGCAGTGAGGAAGAAGAGGCTGGAGGAGGCTCTGGCTCTGCACCAGTTCCAGGCTGACGCAGATGATGTTGATGCCTGGACGCTGGATGCCCTGCGCATCGTTTCCAGTGGAGAGACAGGCCACGACGAGTTCTCCACCCAGGCTCTGGTCAGGAAGCACAAGGATGCAGCAGCGGAGGTGGCCAGCTACCGGCCAGTCATTGACTCACTGCATGAGCAGGCCGCCTCCCTGCCCAAGGAATTGGCTGAGTCAGAGGATGTGCACGGACGACTGTCAGGTATTGAGGAGCGCTACAAGGAGGTGGCTGAGCTGACGAAGCTGAGGAAGGAGGCGTTGCAGGATGCTCTGGCCCTCTACAAGATGTTCAGTGAAGCCAATGCCTGTGAGGTGTGGATTGATGAGAAGGAGCAGTGGCTGAACAGCATGGAGATCCCAGAAAGACTGGAGGACTTGGAGGTCATACAGCACAGGTAGAACCATGCTTCTGGTTGTGTTTGTGATCATCTCTTTTTTCCAGCACTGTAATGATGTGGACTGTGTTCCCTGGCAGGTTTGAGAGCCTGGAGCCAGAGATGAATAACCAGGCATCTCGAGTTGCTGTGGTCAACCAGATCGCCCGGCAGCTGATCCACAGTGGCCACCCGAGTGAGACGGACATCAAGACCCAGCAGGACAAACTCAACAACAGGTACAAAGGAGAGGTTGTGTCTTGTGAATATTAGATGTGACAGAGTCAGTATGTCTGCAGAGGTGAGTTGACCTGTGGACAGTGATGATCCTGTCCTCTGCCTCCAGGTGGAGCCAGTTTCGCGATCTGGTGGACCAGAAGAAGGAGTCCCTGAACTCCGCTCTGGGAGTGCAGAACTACCACCTCGACTGCAATGAGACCAAGTCCTGGATCAAAGAGAAGACCAAAGTCATAGAGTCCACCCAGGAGCTGGGCAATGATCTCACCGGGGTCATGGCCCTGCAGCGCAAACTGACTGGTATGGAGCGAGACCTGGCTGCCATCGAGGACAAGCTAGGGGACCTGCGAGGGGAGGCCCAGCGACTGGCAGAGGAGCACCCCGATCAGGCCAAGGCCATCACAGACCGTTTGGCGGAGATCAACACCGTCTGGGAAGAAATGAAGAATACTCTGAAGAACCGTGAGGAGTCTTTGGGCGAGGCCAGGAAGCTGCAGCAGTTCCTGCGTGAACTGGATGACTTCCAGTCCTGGCTGTCCCGCACTCAGACAGCCATCGCCTCCGAGGACATGCCCAACACACTGGCTGAAGCCGAGAAGCTCATGGCCCAACATGAAGGCATAAAGAATGAGATTCAGAACTACGAGGAGGACTACCAGAAGATGCGAGACATGGGGGAGATGGTGACACAGGGGCAAACAGACGCCCAGTACATGTTCCTACGACAGAGGCTGCAGGCACTTGATACCGGCTGGAATGAACTGCACAAGATGTGGGAGAACCGACAGAACCTGCTGTCCCAGTCCCATGCTTACCAGCTATTCCTCAGGGACACTAAGCAGGCTGAAGCCTTCCTCAACAACCAGGTAAAGCTTTTCTTTTAGGTTAGGCTTGTGTGCTTTTTGCCTTTGTTTGCTTTTCTGTGTAGCAACCCCAGCTGGAGTCACACCATGCATATTGTCATCGATTCAGGTTGTCAGTCAGTCAGGCAACATATCCTTTCAGTTCTTCTTTCAGTTCATGTCACTTATTGAACTGTACAATGAAGTGCAATAGATGAAACTATGTGTAAACTTGCAAAAAAATGAAAGAGTATATGATGGTATCACATTTTTATTGATCCAAAACATATGAACTATGAACTAAATAATCAAATATGTCAAAAACATTTCAGTTTTAAGCCTCTGGAAGACTTTGCTAGCAACCATTTTATCCATATCTTACTAGTAGTTCTTGGTGTTTGCACCCTTGCATGAGAGAAAACTGACTCCAGGTCAGATGATTCAACTGGATCCTCTTGGCTGTAGCTCTTCTTGAAATTTTTTTCCAGTTACAAACGTTCTCCTTGTCTTATAGTTATATCTGTGTTTCCAAAGGTTGTCTTTCATTCTAATCCGAATTTCTAACTCACCGTTTTTGTTTCTCCCTGTGCCGGTACGAACATTGTGTGTTTGCACACATCTCTCCCTCCCTCCCACCAAGTCTGTCGTCTGATTAGCTGCCCAAAACAATAAAAAACAACATGGCTGCCCATAATGGATCTATAAATCCCAGCTTCTCTAAAAGCCAAGATCCCTGCAGGCCCAGGTAATGACCAGGTCAATCCAGATGAGTTTGAGTGCATTATCGTATTACTCTGGAATTTACATTGGGATTTGATTGGGAATTCAATAGTTTACTGTAATATAATTATATATTGGCGCAAAGCACGAACTGAGTAGTTTCACGTGCAGTTTAAATTTTCTCAAAATAGCTCAAACGGTCTCGGAGTTATGGTCATTTAAAGATGGCTCGTAAAGCTGCTTAGTCAACAACCCTCTCAGTTTTAAAGGGTTAACTGATGGCGCAATCTGGAGATTCCTCAGGATATGTATTCACAGGTTCCATTTTCCGAGTGTGACCTGATCTGTGTGGATGTTCATGGTCCTCAGAGGACGATTAATGATTACGTTAATAACTCAGCCTCCCTACAAACGTCTTCTCGGCCCACAAGATACAGATCTCACAATCAGATGGGTCAGTTGGCACATTGTCCTGATTCCATTCTTGCTCCCCAAAGGACAACCCTTTTAGACTTCTAACCTTTTCTTTTAAACCTACAAAGTACCTCAATCAGAACTGTATCTTGTTTCCTTGCAGGAGTATGTTTTGGCTCACACCGAGATGCCCACCACTCTGGAGGGCGCTGAGGCTGCCATCAAGAAGCAGGAGGACTTCATGACCACCATGGACGCCAACGAGGACAAGATCAACAGCGTGGTGGAGGCAGGCAGGCGGCTGGCCAGTGACGGAAACATAAATGCCGACCGTATCCAGGAGAGAGTCGTCTCCATCGATGACAGGTACTAAGAAAGTTTAATTTATACTACAGATATTTATTGGGGCTGTGGCTCAGACAACAGTCACCACACATTTGGTTAGCAGCTGTCTAGATTTTCATCATTATCACACACAGCACGTTCTTGAACTGTATAATTCAAACTTCCATGTTTTCTGAGGTCTTTAAAGACTTAATGTCTGCTGGATCATAAACTGAGATCTAAGAATATTCTTTAAGCTGGAAACAGCAGTTTAGAAGTTTATGTCGGCCAAACTGGGCAAACAAATGATGAGGTCAAGCTGTGGTAGAGTGTTTTTTAGCTGCTTAAAGCTGTAAAGACAATAACTTCCTCCTGCTTTGATAACTTAATGTTTTATTACTTTTACTATATACTTATACTATTCTCCTGACAGTTACAGGAGAATTTATTGTTATTTATAGTTAGTTATGAATAACAGAAACTGATAATAAAGCTTCCAGTCAGTCTTAATGCAGTCATTTTGACGTCCTAATCTCGTCCTCCGTGTTTCAGACACAAGAAGAACAGGGAGGCAGCAGTGGAGCTGCTGATGAGACTGAAGGACAACAGAGACCTGCAGAAGTTCCTGCAGGACTGCCAGGAGGTTGGTCTCACCTCAAACACTTGGTTTACGTGGTGTCATGAGTCTGATTCGTTTCATTTCCAAAATTCTGCTTGGTAAGAAGCAGTGTGCAAAAATGGAGGGGGTCCAGGAAAATGTCCCAGTCACACGATGAACCCTTTTTTGTGCTTGTGTGCAGCTGACTCTGTGGATTAATGAGAAGATGCTAACAGCCCAGGACATGACCTACGACGAGGCCAGGAACCTGCACAGCAAGTGGCTGAAGCACCAGGCCTTCATGGCCGAACTGCAGTCCAACAAAGAGTGGCTGGACAAGATCCAGAAGGTAGGCATCCTGGTTCCTTTCCACAGTTTAACCTACGTCTGTGTGTGAAATGTGCTGGATAACCATGTTCATGGACAGAGCAGACTGGACTTGGCTCGACCGGACCTAACTTCACATGACTTCATTGGATAAGATCTGACCAGACTAGACTGGAATGGACCACACTTAGCTCTGGACTAGACTCTACTTGACTTAGAAATTACTTGACTACTTTACTAGTCTGACTTCAGCCTGACTAGACTGGCCGTGTCAGTGTACCCTGCAGTCTGTGGCCTTAAAGATTCAAAACACCAAATTCTGGAAGACTTGACACATAGACAGATCCAGACCTGGGAAGGAAACAGATACACTGAGGCAACTGTTTAATCCTGTTTTTCCCTCTTCAGGACGGCATGCTGCTGGTGTCGGAGAAGCCAGAGACGGAGGCGGTGGTGAAGGAGAAGCTGTCGGCGCTCCATGCGATGTGGGAAGAGCTGGAGTCCACCACCCAGACCAAAGCTCAGTGTCTGTTCGATGCCAACAAGGCTGAGCTGTTCACTCAGAGCTGCGCCGATCTCGACAAGTGGCTGGGTGGCCTCGAGGGTCAGATCCAGTCTGACGACTATGGCAAAGACCTGACCTCCGTCAACATCCTGCTCAAGAAACAGCAGGTATAATGATGATGTAATGATGTTGGTGCTGTAGTATCACTGTAGTAGTATTAACCGCAGTAGCATGGGTACCAGTGTCATACTAAGACCCTCATCCTTTAGATGCTGGAGAACCAGGTGGAGGTGCGTCAGAAGGAGGTGGTGGAGCTGCAGAGCCAGGTGAAGGCTCTGGGTCAGGAGGTGAAGGACACAGAGGAAGTGGATGGGCGGAGGCAGATGGTGGAGAAGAAGTTCCAGGAGCTGCTGGAGCCACTGAGACGCCGCAGAAACTTCCTGGTGGCATCGAGAGAAGTTCACCAGTTCAACCGAGACATGGAGGACGAGATCGTAAGTAGAACTGATCCAGAGACTAGGTATAATCGGTAGTCTAGAGACTGGAACTGATCTAGAGGCTGGAACTGATCCAGAGACGGGAACTGAATTATAATGGATCATTTATTAAAGTGAAGGAGCAGGTGACCTGATGAGAACATGGATCAGTTGCAGTCTTTGTGGACGATATGGTTAGGATCTTTTTATATTTTAATCACAGCTGAGTAAAATCTAAACTAGTCACACGTGGTGAACTGGGACATTTGGTAAAAGTTGATGAAATGATGTGAAACCTCTCCTCTAACCTCTAATCGTTCAAGTCCTGAGTCCTGAGTCCAGATGTTTCTATAACATCAGCAGATTCATGTTGTCACCAGTTGAAACAAACCATTGTGTTGCTCTGTCTCCAGCTGTGGGTCCAGGAGAGGATGCCCGTGGCCACATCCACCGACCATGGACACAACCTACAGACTGTCCAGCTCCTCATCAAGAAGAACCAGGTGAGAGAACTGTTCAGATTTTAGTCCAGATTTGAGACGCCATGTAAAACTGCCTCAGTCCTGTTTAGAAATCCATAAAGGTTTGATGGTACGTTTGGTAAAGTAGCGGAGGACTGTGATTAGCAGGTCACACCCGCAAACACACCTGCACGAGCCGTGGTTCTGCTGGTGATGCTAAGTGATCTTCGTCCTCTTCACCCTCAGACGCTGCAGAAGGAGATCCAGGGTCATCAGCCTCGGATCGACGACATCCTGGAACGCAGTCAGAGCCTCCTGCAGGATGAGTCCTTGAACGCAGGCGCTATCCGTCAGCGTCTGGCAGACCTGCAGGAGCTGTGGAGGCAGCTGATGGAGGAGGCGGAGCGCCGACACGGCCGGCTGGAGGAGGCCCACAATGCCCAGCAGTACTACTTTGACGCTGCCGAAGCAGAGGCCTGGATGAGTGAGCAGGAGCTGTACATGATGTCAGAGGAGAAGGCCAAGGTAGGTTCTGTCGTGGTTCTGTGTTCTGTCTGTCTTTACGAAGACCCAGTGTGTGTACAGTATGGTTCTGATGTGTATAAGGTATGGTTCTGATGTGTGTACATTATGGTTCTGATGTGGTCCAGGACGAGCAGAGTGCAGTGACGATGCTGAAGAAGCATCAGATCGTGGAGCAGGCGGTGGAGGACTACGCTGAGACTGTCCACCAGCTGTCCAAGACCAGCAGAGGACTGGTGGCAGAGGGACACCCTGAGAGGTACTGCTGTGTATTAGTACTGTCTTGTTTGGACCTCTGCAGACAAACACACTGTATCAGAACAGGTACAGTCCAGTAACAGGACTGTGTGTGTGTGTGTGTGTGTGTGTGTCAGTGAGCGTATCAGCATGCGGCAGTCTCAGGTGGACAAGCTGTACGCCGGACTGAAGGACCTGTCCGAGGAGAGGCGGGGCAAACTGGACGAGAGGCTGCGTCTCTTCCAGCTGAACCGAGAGGTGGACGACCTGGAGCAGTGGATCGCTGAGCGCGAGGTGGTGGCCGGGTCGCACGAGCTGGGCCAGGACTACGAGCACGTCACTGTACGTTACCAGCAGTACTACCACTACTGTCTGAGTACTGCTAATAGTACGGCTGTCTGAGTACTGCTATTAGTACTGCTGTCTGAGTACTGTCTGAATACTGCTAATAGTTCTAATGTCTGAGTACTGCTAATAGTGCTGCTGTCTGAGTACTGCTAATAGTACTGCTGTCTGAGTACTGCTAATAGTACTACATTTTCTCTTACTACATGTAGTACTTCCTGACCTCTGACCCATGTCCTTGTTCAGATGCTGCAGGAGCGTTTCCGAGAGTTTGCCCGGGACACCGGGAACATCGGGCAGGAGCGTGTGGACGCCGTGAACCGTCTGGCGGACGAGTTGATCAACTCCGGTCACGGCGATGCAGCAACGGTGGCGGAGTGGAAGGACGGGCTGAACGAGGCCTGGGCCGACCTGCTGGAGCTCATCGATACCAGGACCCAGATCCTCGCCGCCTCCTTCGAGCTCCACAAGTTCTACCACGACGCCAAGGAGATCCTGGGACGGATCCTGGACAAGCAGAAGAAGCTGCCGGAGGAGGTGGGCCGAGACCAGAACACGGTGGAGACGCTGCAGAGGATGCACACCACCTTCGAGCACGACATCCAGGCCCTGGGAACACAGGTCAGTCCTGCTTTATCGTTGGAGCTCTGCAGGTAGAGAGGCAGTGCTAAGTAATGGATCTGAGTTTTTCCTCTGACCTTTGACCCTGGTTGGCAGGTGAGGCAGCTGCAGGAGGACGCAGTCCGCCTCCAGTCGGCGTACGCCGGGGACAAAGCCGACGACATCCAGCGGCGGGAAAGCGAAGTGCTGGAGGCCTGGAAGAGTCTGGTGGAGGCCTGCGACGGACGCCGGCTCCGGCTCCTCGATACCGGGGACAAGTTCAGGTTCTTCAGCATGGTCCGAGACCTGATGCTGTGGATGGAAGACGTGATCCGGCTCATTGAGGCCCAGGAGAACCCCAGGTAGGCACAGCGCACTCAGTGCTAACAACAGCCGTCAGACCAGAGCCGCGATAACTGCATCTGCCTTTTCAGAGATGTGTCGTCGGTGGAGCTGCTGATGAACAACCACCAGGGCATCAAGGCGGAGATCGACGCTCGAAACGACAGCTTCACTGCCTGCATCGAGCTGGGGAAGGCCCTGCTGGCCCGGAAGCACTACGCTTCAGAGGAGGTGAGGCCACGATAGACACTGACAGAGGTTCAGTGAGATCCACGGTTATGATGAATGAATGGTGAGTGACGACGGTGCTCTCTGTGCAGATCAAAGAGAAGCTGCTGCAGCTCACCGACAAGAGGAAGGAGATGATCGACAAGTGGGAGGACCGCTGGGAGTGGCTGCGGCTCAGTAAGACCGCCTACACAGCTACAGCATGGTTCAGTTCAGGGCCGACTGCTGGTCAGCGGGTCAGCAGCTGTCAGGTCACACTGAAAAGATCCAGATAAGCCTCAGTGCTGCTGCTACCTGGGGCTCATTCCAAGACTGATGTGGTTCAGGGTCCGTTAGTGAATTACAGGAACCTCTAGGCCAAATCCCATTTCTCCATCTTACCCCTTCCCCTTTGAAAATATTCCCATAAGAATCGAGACGCTCCTACTATATCGTTATATGTCATCACATGGTGTCGCCAGGTAATACGTAAAACATGCTGCAAGTGTTTACAGCTTCCGAGATGCTCCGTAGTGTGGACTGTAGGTATTTATATGTGTTTGTCTGCCGCTAAACAGTAACTTGCAATAAACACTAAAGCACTTTTCGTTCACGACATTACGTATCAGTGGTTGTTACCACAGGAAAACTACAGCAGAGTTATGCTATGAAATCTGAGGGGTGGTAAAAAAGCAGATTCACTGTGTCTGCATGTAAACATGCAAGACTGTGGTGCAAATCAGCAGCAATGATGGGGCAGCATGTAGAGCAGTGGTCTGTTAGTCTTACATGCTGAGGAGTCCATGGATGAGACACCGAAACCCTGTTACTGTCCCTCACTGTTAGTCGTTTTGGAGAAAAGCTTCTGACTAATGATGGAAAGTTAACGCTGGCAAACCTAGAGCAGTTTGCAGTAATTAAATCCTTATTTATATTGTGGGTCTCTGTGCTTGTGTGTGCAGCCAAACTTAGTGGATCCACCATGTCTACAGGATCCAGTCTGAGCAGAGCTTTTGTTCTGAAAGTGTCTGTGGCTCTGGACGTTTCCCCACTGTGGTGATTCTGTGTCTCTTTGGTTCGGTGGTTCTTCTGTCTCTGTGGTTCTGTGTCTCTGTGGTTCTGTCTCTATGTACTAAAACACAGTAACAACATCTGATGTGTGTTTCACACTCTGTTGATGGACCAGAACCAGTAGAACAGCACTAACCCGCTCTGGGAGCAGGGCCTGCTTAGAGATCAGAGCCATCCGGCAGAGCGTGATGAGTCGGTGCTGATGAAGAGTCCTCGGGCTCACGTCGTCCTTTAAAGAAGCTGCGGCTCTGACCAATCAGGAAACGCTGCAGGGGTTTAGTCATCAGAACGCTTCGCTGGTTCACATCTGACCAAAACCAGGTCATTCTGAAGATCCGGGTCCAGACACGTAGAGCAGGATCTTTTCATATTTTACACAGTTCAAACCAGATCAGAACGGGGCTGGATCTGGACCATAGAGCTGCAGGTGACTTCAGTTCCTGCATCAGTCATCAGCATGAGCCAGGTTTAAATAATGGGCCAGACTAGAACAGACGCGGTCCGACCGGATCTAATCCGCAGCAGTTGTTCTGTGTGACTGTGTTTGTTTTATTAACCAGAGAGTAACGCTCCTCCCTGTCTCCCCTCTCAGTCTTGGAGGTGCACCAGTTCTCCCGGGACGCAGGGGTGGCCGAGGCCTGGCTGCTGGGACAGGAACCGTACCTGTCCAGCAGGGAGGTGGGTCAGAGCGTGGACGAGGTGGAGAAGCTCATCAAACGCCACGAGGCCTTCGAGAAGTCGGCCGCCACCTGGGAGGAGCGGTTCTCTGCTCTGGAGAGGCTGACCACGGTGAGAACCCCACCTGAACCCAGTCTACAGCAAGACCTTAGACCTGGTTCTGTGGTACTGTCAGTACTGCAATACTAATACTCCCAATAACAGTACTTCTGTCTGATACTACTGATCAACAGCGTCAGATCGACCTTCCTCAGAGAACATCCTCCCTTCTGTCCTTCCTTCCTCCACCCTTCTCTCCTTCGTTCCTTCCTTCATTCTCCCCTTTGCTCTTTTTTACTTGTTTCAATTCTGGTTTTATTGGACCTTTATTTACCAGTAGACCCTGACTGGTTCGGTTCTGTTAGTGTCAGATGCTCTCCCTGTTGTACTGAACAAAGTGTGTTTGCAGCTGGAGCTGCTGGAGGTGAGGAGGCAGCAGGAGGAGGAGGAGAGGAGGAGGAAGCCGCCATCTCCAGAACCAGCTGTGGTTCTGCAGGAGGAGGCTCAGCAGCAGAGGTGAGACCCTCAGTGGACATTAGCAGCTTTGACTGGACTCTCACAGGTTTTAACTTTTGTCCGTGTCTCTGCAGCGGCGCCATCACTCAGAACGGGCTGCCGTCGGACCAGGACTCTCCTCGGGTCAGTACCATGAGTGGTCAGTTTATTAGGGACAGCTCAGTGTGATCCAGCAGTAAACACAAGCGTTAGTGTAGCTAACGTCACCTGTTTTCTGTTGAACCGACCGTGTTCAGGACGCCATCGACGACGGAGACCTGGTGAACGGTGTGGCGGAGCGGAGCTCCAAGGAGCCCAGCCCCGCCCCCTCCCCGACCTCCGGCAGGAAGAAAACCAGCCAGTCGTCCACGCTGCCCTCCAAGAACCAAGACTCGTCCTCGCAGTTGGAGGGGCTCCTGCACCGCAAACACGAGTGGGAGGGTCACAGCAAGAAGGCGTCCAACAGGTGAGAACAAAGATCCTCCGCCGCAGGAGACGTCTCACTCCTCCCAGCTGCTCACCTGATCCTGTTGCTCTGTGGCCTCGCAGGTCCTGGCACAATGTGTACTGCGTCATCAGCAACCAGGAGATGGGCTTCTATAAGGACAGCAAAGCGGCGGCTCAGGGAGTCCCCTACCACAACGAGGTCCCCATCAGCCTGAAAGAGGCGACCTGCGACGTGGCGTCAGACTACAAGAAGAAGAAGCACGTCTTCAAACTCAGGTAATGGGAGGGAAGTGACCTCAGGTGTTCCCTGGCAGCCTGGACACAGGCCGAAGCCTTGTAAAGACAAAGTGTCTTCCTGGTTCAAAGAACCAGAAGAAGAAGCCACGTATCAGCGCTCTGTATTGATAACACTTTAACTTTATGTACATGTCGATGTCGTTCTGCGCTTGGTCTGAACACATTGAACCAAACGACTGATGCTCGTTTATTTCCTTTCTGTTTCAGACTGATCGATGGAAACGAGTATCTGTTCCAAGCCAAAGACGAAGTGAGTCCACATCACATTTCCACCATCTCACTTTTGTTGAAGAAATAAAATCTTTCGACGTTCGCAGATTTGCTTAGAGTTTGGTTGGTAGCTACAAAATGTGGACAGGAAGATCTGGACTGAGATCCTTAGTGCGTCCAGGAGTAATAATACTAATACAATAGTTCCTAACACTGTTGTTGTCCGACCCTGCAGGAGGAGATGAGCACCTGGATCCAGGCCATCCTGAACGCCAGCGCTGCCGGCGGCTCGGACGCACAGGGCAGCAACC
>OMLM01010057.1:0-15218 GCA_900302695.1 Helostoma temminkii | reverse complement strand
AGAGACCTGGCATTTAACAATAATACAGCTTTACATAAGTGACATAATGAAACAGAAATATTAATTACAAAACATTATGACAATTATAAACATATACAGGAATATGTGTTAAATAATAATTAGTAATTAATAAATAATAAATAAACAAAATGGCAATAAAACAGGAAGTAAACTAAAAAACTGTTTGTTATTCTTTGTTATGCTAATTTAAAATAATTTCTGTGCCAACATCTGAGCCTTTGATGAGAACAACACATTTCTAACAACAAATCATAACTGATTCACTACTGGTTATAATTATTTAATGATATTAACAAAATCCTCTTTCTGCTGAATTAACTATCCTGTGAAGGTACAGGTACTGTCCATTCATTACCTGGAGTATCACACACACTAATTATTCAACATAGTCTACTAATGTTAATTAATAACAACTTTAATACATATATTGAGTCAACCAGTGCTTAATTCGTGGGAGAGCAATGAAAACAGTGAATCACTGTGAATAATTTGAATCATGTTCATAGTTCATAGAATGACCATAATGTTTGTAGAGTTGGCCATTTGTGGGCTAAAGTTTACAGTGGAATAGTTTTCTCTGTGTGAGGAGACACTAACAAGCTGCAGGTGTGTGTGTCTCTGTTTTTATAAACGGTTATTTGTCTGTGTTACTGAGTTTCCTCTAATCCACTAAGTTTATTCTCTCTCTCTCTTCAGCAGTTCTAGTTCTATTAATACTTCTTTCCTCTAGAATCTATGTTTTGCCCTTCCTGTCTTCCTCCATCCCAGCCCCCCTTTCTCTGTCCCTCTGTACCTTTCTACATCCCTCCATCCATCCATGCATCACTCTCTCCATCTATTTAGTTTTTGAGCACTCTCTCTTTAAACTGGGACCACCTTGCCTGGTTAATTGTGTTTGGTCAATAAAACTGACGGTTTGATTATTCAATCCTATGCTGCTCCAATAGGTTAATTCAATATGAAGAATTCTGCCTCTGACTGATTACTTATGACTGGTTAAAAAGACTGTTTGGTAATTTTTTATTTCTACTTCTGCCGAAATCCCTTTAAAATAAAAAGGTCCGACAGCTTGTACATACAATAGAATATGATGATACCTATTTTAACAGCAGCTTTGCTTGACTATTGTGTTTTTTGGATTTGTATAACTTACAAAACACACATCCTTTAAGATGGCACACACTAGCATACAGACAGACTTAAACTCAAACTAAATACTTTTTTATTTCTTTAGTTCCTCATGAACCTTTGTCTCCTATTTAAGTGGTAATCTTTTCATAGAAACACACACCTGTCAAGAGTCAACCTTTTTGTCCTATTCACAGTTAAAGTTGAAATTATTAAAAAAATGTTGAATGTCTAAATTTCTGTTCAAAGCAATGCTTTCTCCCTCTTCCTCTTTCATTATTTATTGTGTACTTGTGAGTTTTACATGTTTTTAACTGTCTTCTTTCGCTCAAATTATTTTCAGTGTTCTCCTTTTCATTTGAACTTTCACCTGCTTTATTTTGGCTTTCGCTTTCTTTTCTTCATCCTTTCCCCTTGTGGCTCTCTCACCTTTGTCCTCATCTATTCTAATCTTAAACTTTGACAGCTTTTTCTTTTTTGACAGCTAGAATAGGCTCTAGTACTCCCACAGCCCTTGTGAAAAAAGAGGTTAGGATAATGGATAGATGGTTGATGTTTGGCACATTAAATAAAAAAAAACATTATTAAACATTACTGTTATCAGCATAAGGGTCTACGTATCTGTGATGGCATTTTTCCTTGCACAAAGTGTACAGTACGTTGGCATCATACTGATGAGTTTTGTTCAGTTACATAGATTTAAAACATGTAATAACATGTCCTCAGCCAGCAGGGTTTAAATGATTTGCATCTTTTCAGCAACAAATCAGCTCTTTAGAAATTGTGACATCTAGTTCAGTAATAGGATCGCTAGTTTAAAAAGCTGCAGGTGTCACCTGGCAACAAGTTTTAATGACTGACACGAAACACAGCACTTCTTCCTGACTTCTCATTGTGTATGCTATTTTTTCAAGTGAAAGGGGGACCCGACGGCAGCAAACGGTAATGTTGACTATGATAAAATTACACTTGGAATGTTTTTTTGCTTTATTTTGTTTAGCAAAATGTAGGAGCATTGTTCCATACCTTTTGGGATCTGCTACTAATGACGGGAAGGAGATGTATGTGCATGAAATTCTCTCATGCTGGTCAATTTAACTGGCCTATGTATTTTAAAAATATATCTCATGTTTTTATGGCTACTGTTACCTATAATCTGTTAATCTGTTCTGTTAGTTCTGAGTTTAACGGAGTATTATGGCCACATTAAAGAAAAAACAATGAATGAAAACAATGTATTTTTGTTATATTATTATTTTGCATTTACACAACTATGTGGAAATACTGAGAATATAATGTAAGATTTGAATGAAGTTGAAAGGCCATTCAAAAATAAGTCTAAATATTTCAAGATTACTGCATTAAGACAGTGTGGTGATATGTATTAAGAGATTGCACTGAAAATTGCATCTGTTCATCTGCATCTGTTAATTCATCCTCAATACTATAGCTCGTTCTCTTCTCATTTTGGCAAGCCTGCTCAACCACTCAGCCCCTCCAAGTTTCTTTGTTCTACTTAGTCCCTTCAGTTCTACCTGGCCCTTCACACTCAGCCCACTTACTCACCTGCAACTAATCCCCTGCAATTACTCTCAGCTTGTCAAAAAACCTTAGATCAACAGCTCACCCACTGTTTCATGTCTGCTTTTACATTTCATTGTTCTACTTCTGGACCTCACCTCTGGCTGCCCCAGCTCCATGCCCTTTGTTTGCTCTTTGGACTGTGTTCTCCCTTTACAAAGTGATTTTTGATACTGTTAAGAGAGTACTACAGGATTTTTAAATGCTAAAGGATTGCTTAGACTTCCTGCTACCTGTCTAATGAGCACTTTTAGATTTTACCTGCATACACCAATGTAGCTACCAAAATCTCCAAGCTTCTGTTATTTGAAGTCACGTCAAGCAGTTGTTCCACCCTTATTTACTTATCGAAAAGATTAAGTGACTCTGACTTGTATTATTTTACTAAAGTAGTGTTAACTTCTTAACTTAACCCATCTGCAACATGCATTGCTTTGTGTTGGCACTGGAGACATACATAGTCAAATTATTATACTATCCAAACCTTTTGGAACCTTTTAGATGTTTGACATTTTAAGGAGAGAAGATTAACAATGTTTAGAGAGGGTGAAGACATAAAAGCCAATTATAGTCAGTCTCTCTAGAGTAAACCCAAGGGATGTGTTTCCACTGAAGGAAATTACTGAGTCAGTGTGCACTATAATCCATTTGTTGGAACTAATACAGATCAAATTGCGTGTCAGCAAGATAAAAGCATCTGTCAGAATATTGAAGTTTCAAGTTCTGCAGGTTCATAACTGACAGGTTTCACAGTCCACCTCAAAAACACAACACTTGTTCAAAGCACTGGTTTGCAAATAACATTGAACTTTCTTTTTTATTTCTCAGAAATGCGATCCAAATCTGGCAATATGGTTCAACCTCAGGAAATGATGGATCAGCTGAAAGAGAACAAATTTGGAATAAAAAAACTGTTTGTTCGTTTTAAAACGGTGAGTGTTTTCCTGTCAAATGTTCACTTCTAATCATATAGTGGTCCCATCCAGCTGTTTAGTGTTCATAATTGTAACCTAATGTTACAAAATAGTGTTGCGTGTCCTTGCTAGTTCTTGCTTGACTTCACTGTAATGTGTAATAAATCCTCTCTGTTTTGCTAGCTTTCACTCTCTCTCACGAAAGCTAGCAGAGCAAATATTGTCAATAAAAGTTTTGAAAGTTTTGTTGACATTGACAAAAAATATCATGAAAGTTTTTATGATAAGTATTTGTTGACAAAGGCTTATGACTAAATAATGACTAAACTATAACATCAGCCAAAAAAAACAAAATCTCTGTTTAGCACACCTTGACAAATAGTAATAAAATAAGTGGCTTATCTACAGCAGACAATCTTAAGTCCACAGTCCCCATCTAAAAACACTGAAGGTTCTTATCGTCATCATTTGCATGCATTCATTTGAACATCCAAACACTCTCGTCCTGTGTCTTTCCCATCTTTTGCACAGGTACAGTTTTGCAAACCCAGAACTGCCAATACTGGGCCCGCACTTATCTTCCACGACTCATAGTCTATGCTAACTTCAGTGAAACACATACACCAATCAGCCACAACACACAACACACAACACTACCTACTACCAGTTTTAATGTTGGGGTGGATCACTGTCAGCATTAGTTAGCAGAATTAATTGAGAAGGTACAAAGGGTATCTCTATTTAAAATGCTGGCGACCTGTCCAGGGTGTACCCCGCCTCTCGCCCGTAAGCTGGCTGGGATAGGCTCCAGCACACCCGTGACCCCTGCGGGGACTAAGCGGTTCGGAAGATGAATGAATTAATGAATATTGCAAATGTTTTATTCCTGGTTGTTATGACAACCTACAACGATGTTGTGTGAGATTCAGGGATTCTCAAAGGGAAGAAACTGTACAATGTATGTGATTGTTGAAAAACTGTTGTTCTATATTAAAACATAGTTTGCTGTTGCATCCAGAAATGCTAAAGAGTTCTCTAGACCCAGGCTCACATGGACTGTAAGACAGTGGAAAGGTGTTCTGTGATCCGATGAAAAAGACCACCCAGACTATTATCAGCAAAAGGTGCTGAGCATCTGTGATGGCATGTTTTACTTGTACATAGTGTACAGTATGTTGGCATCACACTAATGAGTTTTGTTCAGTTACAAAGATTTTGGAGAGCATGCAATAACTTGTCCTCAGCCAACAGGGTTTAAATGAACAACAACAAACCAGCTCTGCCACAAATTTCTTCAGAAATTGTATCATCTAGTTCAGTTATAAGATCCCTAGTTTAGACCTTCACAGGCTGTTTAATGCTTTAAGTTAATTTGCAGAATTAATTGTTCCTGATTGTTATGACATTGACAGATATCACAAAATCACAAATCACAAATATCAATAAACATAACATTTCTAAAATACAGTCATGAGTCATGGTTTTTTATTACTTTTATGAATTCAACACATTAAACATACAGAGTGATGGTGTTTTAATAACTGGTCCCTGTCAGTTTTGGCTGAAACTCACCCCACCAGCAGGTGACACGAGAGAAGAGGTGCTGCATAAAGAAACACTGAAAGAAAATATAAAAAGCCAGTTTTGGAAATGTAAAGAGTTCAAAACCATTTCAGTAGAGTGAAAGAATAAAATTATACACTCAAAATCATGTATAATAATACCTGCATGAGATAATAACTTGTTACTAACTACTAACTGCACTGTTACTGTTGATGCAGAAAAGTATTCTCCTGCCTGATATCAATTCTAGTTAAAATATAAATATTTATTTCTCAATAAAAGTATTGTGTATAAACCTTGGTGTGCTGAAGAGGCATGTTAGTATTTTAATCCCCCCTTTTCCCCCTAAAGAGTGAACCTTTTATGCTGCTTAATAAAACAGAATAATACTGTTGTGTAATTACTTCCCTCTCAGTAATACAGTAATCGATTGAACTGGCTGCTTTCTGTCTTATCAGTGGGAGGTTTAGTTGTGTTTCAGCAGTCTGCTCAGCTCTGTCATGACATCACTGATGCAGTGCTGAGAGCAAGCTACACCCTACAGCACTGACTGCAGAGGCTCTTTTCTCCAGTCATGCTCTCATCTTTCACCAATAGACAGAGCTGTGCAACGCCTTACCCCCAGAATGCCTCCAGGATGGGAGAAATTGAGATTCAGTCAAGTCTGTTTGAAACAGTGACTACCACTGCAGCCAGTTACTCTAAATGCCCTTTTCTTTCCTCTTTTTTCCAGCGCTATGCCGTCACCTCGTGGATAAAGGAGAACATCTGTAAGAAGGAATGTCGCTTCTTTGACAAAGCTGTCAGGTGGGCTTTGCTGCTCTTTGGTTTGGTGATGAAAGTCTCCTCAGTGACCTTGTTGTTGTTGCGACTGTACAGTAATAGGGATACTGTGAGTAATGATAGAGTAATTGAGATAATAGAGATACTGGGATGTTGATGCTGGTAATGGAAGAGGAAGCGCTGCTTTTAACTGCTGTTGCATGATAATTGAATATATTAGTTGTGCCCAGTACTTCTTACTTCTGCTGCTTTCTAAACAAATATGTACTATATGCACACATATGCACAATAATCAGGTTTATTTTTTATCTCTGTGCCAGTTTGGTTCATGAAAATGTATAATGTACGTAAGTATTAGCTTCTGTTTCTCCACTAGTGAGGATGTATGTAAGTGTGGTTATTCAAAAGCTGAGCATGTGGATGAAGCCATCAAGCCAGAGGACTATACTGGGGAGTCATGGGACAAACACAGGCATGTTCGTGAACTGCCCACTGATGCTTTCGGAGACATCCACTTTGGTGGTTTGGGACAAAAGACAGGGAAGGTGAAGCAACCCTTTTTCTCCACAGTAATAAAATACAGTATCTGTAAATGTGCCTATGTGTCTTTATCCTTCGTTTTGTTCATGTATTTGTCCATTATCAGTATGCACGAGTGTCCGCAGACACCAGTCCTGAAGTCCTGTACCACTTACTGACGGAACAGTGGAAACTTTCTCCTCCCAACCTGCTGATCTCAGTGACCGGGGGAGCTAAGAACTTCTATCTCAAGGCTCATCTCAAGAGCATGTTTAATAGAGGCCTTATGAAAGTGGCCCAGACCACAGGTCAGCCAGACTTAAAGGGGTGTCTGTGTGTGTGTGTTGCATAATAAACTTTAATATACTATTGCTGAATTTGAACTAGAATGGTTACAACTGTGACAGTGTTTTTTTAGGTTTTGGTTTGTTTCCATCCTTTAGCTAACACTAATTTGTGGCTGTACACATACAGGTGCATGGATCATCACTGGCGGTACGCACACAGGTGTGATGAAGCATGTAGGGCAGGCTGTGAGGGACCATGCCCTGAGCAGGAGCTCCATGCAGGGTCAGGTTGTAGCCATTGGAGTTGCAACATGGGGAGTAATTCACAACAGGGACACTTTAGTGTCTCCAGAGGTACAACCAAGACATTTGGCACATTTGGCTTTTCATGTCTCTTTCTTGCAGACTGATAATCTACAAGAGCTTTTCTGAACCTTCTTTTTCACATCTTCCTCCTCCACCTTCTCCACAGGGTTGTTTCCCAGCTCATTATTCAATGGACACCAGTGGTCAGGGCGGATTGTCCTGCCTTGACAACAACCACACTCACTTTCTGCTAGTGGATGATGGGACCCAGGGACACTATGGTGTGGAAATTGAACTGCGCAGCCATCTAGAGAAATACATTTCCGAAAAGCATCTTGGAAACAAAGGTGAAAAATAGCTGATGCAGTATTTACTAATGCACCAGGCCTTTACAGAATAACATTTCAAACTAGTTTATGTCTAGATAATCTTCTTTTAACATTGATTTTTTATTTTCTAACCCTCAGACAGTGGTGCGACTATCCCTGTGGTGTGTGTGGTTTTGGATGGTGGGCCAGGCACTCTGCATGTGAGTTATCAGTTTTTCTTCTTTCTGTGTCTTTGTCTATCTTGACTGATTCTTTTGTATCTTTTCTCTCAGACCATGTATAATGCCTTGCTGAATGGCACACCGTGCGTGGTCTTAGAGGGCTCTGGAAGAATAGCAGATGTGATTGCTCAGGTTGTAAGATGGCCAGTGGCACAAGTCACTAACTCTCTCATCCATCAGTTGATGAAAAAGTCCTTTGGTCAAGATTTTACTATACCCGAAATCCTACAATGGACCAAGATGGTAGGTGATTAGACTAAAGAGCTTGATGATTACAGAGATTTATTTACAAACAAATGATCAAGACAGTTTTTAACAACATTAAAACTGTCTGTGGGGGGAGACACAAAATGCTTGCATCACAATAGGCCCAGTGCAGATAAAATAAAATATCAACAGTTGTGTTTATCTCTGTATCCAAGAACTGTTGTTTGCTCTTGTGTATGACAGGAACACTGTTTAAAAGCTGCACAGGTGATCTGTTCTTACAGTTTAACCTCTAACTATATGATTAGCAAAAAGTTTCAGACAGCATAGCCTGGCAATGGTAAACAAGCTAATTAGTTAACATGTAGTATTGTACAAACCATGGTATGCAATTTTACAGGGCTGACGGACTATTTTTCTATGAGAATGAAAAATCTGTGAAGTGGAGTGGAGATTGCAGACTGATCCTAGCCAATAATCCAGTAACAGTTCAATAAATAATCCAAATTACACTCTAGATTTCTATATGGAATAAACAGAAGCTTGTTAGTTAGTGAAGCTGGAGGTTCTGATACCTGGATTATGTTACATTTAGGCAGATCTAGACTGTACTCTCATTTTCCCTGTACCATTATGATATAGATCTTCTCATCTAAATAACTCTCCTCCAGAAGGTGAATGAACACATTTTGGTCAGATCTTTAAGACAAAGTTCTCTCTCTGCCGCTATATTGTATTAGGCAACATGGTAGCTAGGTTCTTAATAAGTTTAAGAAAATATAATTGCATCGTCCTTATCCTAGTCTCCTTTAGCAGCATGACCGTTAATTTCATGATCTTGGAATTGCACTGATTAGAGTAGGGGTAAATTACGTTTAGTCACTAAACACCTCTCTGACCTCACGTTCACATGTGTACACACAATCCAAGGTTCTTCTGGCTGTTTCTAAGGCAATGTTAGTAACCACAGTGCATTCTAATATATATACTATACAAATAATGTAATTTCTGTAAACATTCATTTGCTGCTTGGCATGTGTTTTGATGTGAAGCCCTGCCCACACCTTGTTTGTTTTCTGTTACAGATTCTGGATATTTACAGCATGTCACACTTGCTGATCATATTCGGAAAAAGTGAGGAAAATCACTGTGACATGGATGTGGCCATTCTTCAAGCACTTCTTAAAGGTAGGAACAGAGTTCCCACAAAGATGCTTAATATGTGTCAGTCCAGTGAAAGACTGGCAACCTGTCCAGTGTGTACCCTGCTTCTTGCCCAATGACAGCTGGGATTAACTCCAGCACCCAGTCAAGAACAGTTAATGTGATGATGGATGGACGTGTAATATCCCACTGCAGTGGCAAGTACATAACACAGCACTAAGTGCAAAGAGAGACAGTCTGAGTACCAGACCAGCTTTTAGCAAATATAATGTATCCTCTAGACTGTAGTGTCAAATGTTCACAGATTGAAAACCAAGACAAACGTTGTCTGTGCTACTTTTCACCAAGCGATTGCTTCTCTTCACAGAAGGATAAATTTGCTACTTTTCGCAAACCTAGTCTGGTTCTTTCATGATGAAAGATTTATGAAACCTATTTAGAGTAAGCTTCATTGAATATGATTTTAAAAAGACTGAACCAAAGTGGACCGATCGAAGACTGAATCCACTACACCAGATATCACATACACTTTGATTATTCATCATTCAAGCTAAACTGCTTTTCCCTTTGTTTCCATCTTTAAAGTCACTTAGTGTAATTAGAATACATTTCCAGGCAGTGGGCCTGCCCACTCAGCTATTGTTGAAAAAACAATCCTCTGTATCCACAGACTGCAGAGTAGACTCTTTGTTTCTAAGTGCAGCTTTACCACTGTAGCTGCTGCCTGAACATGTGGTGATTATGCTAGATAAAAGAGGATGGAGAGGAATGAAAATACGTAACTGTTTCATAAATTGATTGCAAAGGCTAGACAGTTAACAGTCAATACTTTTTTTACTGCAAATAAGTGCAAACAGAATGTGTCACATACTGTGCAGTGACTGGTATCAGTATAAACTTTGCACTCAGCTTCAAGAACCAGCGAGTCACTAGGAGCTGAGAACTGGAAAAGGCAGCTGGAGCTGGCTATAGCGTGGAACCGAGTGGACATAGCAAAGACTAAGATCTTCACTGAGGAGAGTCTGTGGAAGGTTGGTTTGCTTGTGCACCACAACACAATCTGTCCTTCCTGTTATTATAAAAATAAGCACTTATCGTGCTTATTTTCTTATCGTACTCCAGGCCAGTGACCTCCACTGGGCCATGTTCTCAGCTCTGGTCGGCAACAAGCCTCAGTTTGTGAGTCTGCTGCTAGAGAACGGTGTTAGTCTGAGGGATTTTCTGCAGGATGAAGAAACTCTGTGCGAGCTCTACAACCAGCTTCCTAACTGCTTCTTTCTTCACAAACTGGCCAAGCGGGTCAATGGTTCTCACCACAACAGGAAGCAAAGGTTATGCATCGGGGCTCCAACTCACTCAGGGCAGGGCAAAATTATCTCCTTGAGCCATGTGTCTGATGAGGTGTGCCACTTGCTGGGCAGTTTCACAAAGCCCCTTTACCCTCACTCATCCATGACAGACCACTTCAACATGACTGTGGAGGACACATTTGTATCAGTGAGTATGTTTATCTATCATCTAATGCTTATCTGTCATCTAACCTTTAACTTTTATCGACCGACTCATCAAATCAGAGCCGTAATATTTAAGACTTTATACTGATTTCAGTATTTTGAAGAAATAAATGCATATGATTTAGTATTGCAGGATTTTATGCCTCACAGTGTGTAAAAAGTGATGGATTTAGACTTTCACGATGGGAAATACAGTTTACAGAATGAATAACTTAACAGTTCAGTTGGTCAAAACTGGACATAAGATGTATAATATTTCTTAAATCTTGACCACAGCAACAGACCATACTCTTTCTTTTTAATTCTAGTTATTTAAAAATCAGACAGGTTCCCAAGTGACACGCAAGGACAATGCTGCTGAAGAACACAGGGCTGCAAGCAGAGACCTTTTCCTTTGGGCTGTTGTTCAGAACAATAGAGAGTTGGCTGAAATCCCCTGGGAGCAGGTAATAAAAAAACATTTACTGTATGCGATTTATGTAGTGTGTCAATATGGCCTTGCACCTGTCTATACTGTATTTGTCTCGGTTTCTGTGTGTGCACAGTGTAGAGACTGCATGTGTGCTGCTCTGGCTGCCAGTAAGATCCTGAAAAAAATGGCAGATGAAGGAAGTGATGCAGATCAGGCAGAGGAGATGAACGAGCTTGCCAATCACTACGAGAAACATGCCATTGGTACCACAAACATAACAAGTGTTTTTTTTTTAATGTCATTTCAAATGCATTAACAATAATCTTCATTGTGTGTGTGTGTGTGTCCCAGGTGTGTTCACAGAGTGTCACAAAAATGATGAGGAGCGGGCTCGAAAGCTGTTGGTTCGCGTGTCACCATTCTGGGGAAGAACAACATGCTTGAGACTGGCACTGGAGGCTGATGATAAAAACTTTGTAGCCCAGTCAGGTGTTCAGGTAGAACAACATTCAAGTTTCTTTATGTCTATTTTTTTCCACCAGTCAGTAAATTTAACTCAATACAGTAACACAGAGTCTGCTAATGTGTCTTCCAGGCTCTTCTGACTCAGACTTGGTGTGGCAAGCTTTCAGTGGACAACCCTGTGTGGAGAGTGATGATCTGCATTGTCTTCTTCCCTCTTATCTACACTGGCTTTCTGGTTTTCAGGTCAGTATAATCATATGAAATTTACTGTCAATTTGTATGATGGAGCAGCTTTAGAAGAGGTCTGTAGGCTTGTTTACATTTTCAATATTTTGAGTCACTGCTTCCATCATTTTTGTGTTGTCTGCGGTTATTTCTTTTGTTTAGTTTTGTTGTTTGTGTCGAACTGATCTCAGGTGTTTCGATGAGACTACGTGATTAAATAATGTATAATGATATTTATGACTGATGCTAATCTTTGCGTTAAAATAAACAACACCTTTTTTTAATGCAGCAAATAAACACACCACTTTTTCACATAGTCAGAAACTCAGAACCTGGAACTCTGGGTTTTAAAGATTAAAAGTGCTCAACTTAAATCCACATGAGTTTACATTTGGATAAAGAAACTTGATGCCTTTGTCAGTTACAGAGTTATATGTGTGACAGTGTAGCCAGTCTGGTCATTAACAGTACATCAATATGTTTTCCAGCAATTCTATGATGGCCATATATATTTATTTCTCAGTTTTTACATTAGAACTAAAATCAGAAAAAAGTGATTTTTGGACTGCTATGCTTCCACCAAGACCATTCCTGATTTGTGTTTGTAATTTATGATATATTATCAAAGGCAAAGTTGAATGTTATCTTAACTTACAGTCACGTATAAATTAGATTTACGCTTTGTGGGTTATTAAACATGTATCTGAAGTAGCTGCTGCTGCCTGTATTATTCATTTAAAGAAGTCAACAGTGTTATTATTCTCTGTAGGCGTGATGAAGCCATCCAGAAAGAAACTGAGAAGAGTGAGGAGATAAAGACAGTAGAGACTGTCACAGGAAGTACAGTTCGAACTCAGAATCATAGCAAGTAAGTACACATGCACTCAGCTGACCATGTTCACTGTTTTTACTCTGTGATCACTTCCTCAGTATTTCATTATTCTCAAAAAAAAAAAAACATGAAACATGAAGACCTTTTTGTCCACAGTGTCCCCACCAGCCAACAGCACCTGAAGCCTCTGGGCAGGTGGTCCAGACTGGTCTGCCTGTACAACTCTCCACAGGTTAAGTTTTACTTGAATATTGTGTCTTACTTCGCCTTCCTCTTGTTGTTTGCTGTGGTGCTGATGATCGACTTCCAGGCTACACCGTCCCCAGGGGAGATGCTGCTTTACATCTGGCTGCTCTCTCTGGTGTTTGAGGAAGTCAGACAGGTGAGAGCTTGCAACTCAGAGACGCATGTGCAAATAATAACATAAATATTGACAATGCTGACCTGAAACCGATGCACTGTTAATACACTACTAATATAACCATATTGTTAATAACCTCAATAAATTCTGATGAAGAAATAATTTATTAAATTCAGAGAGTAACAACACTTCACGTTTAGCAGACTGGCTGACCAATACATTTTATTCAATCAATAAATGTATTACAGGATTCAGCCTATACATTATCCTAGAAATATTTATAGTATTAGTATATACACTTTATATTAGTACATTACATTTGACTCTTCTAATAAATAATGTCTGTTCTCTCATCTCAGCTGTTTCATGACTCAGACGGCTTTGGGTTTAAAAAGAAAACCAAGATGTACATTAATGAACTGTGGAATATTTTAGATGTTTTGTCCATCATCCTCTTTATTATTGGCCTTGCATTTAGGTAAGTTTCTTTCCTCCCAGACAAACACTAGAGGCCTCTCCACCTGCTGGGTTTAATCTATTTCTATTTCTATTTCAGGTTGATACCTGAATTTCTCTATGCAGGTAAAATCTTCCTCTGCATTGACTTTGTGGTGTTCTGCCTTCGCCTCATGGCCATCTTCACTATCAGCCGAACCCTGGGGCCCAAAATCATCATAGTGAAGAGAATGGTGAGAGGTTTACAAACAAATCTGCTGAATGCTAAGCTGGGAACAACTGCAGAACACAAAATACCTAATACAACTCAGTGGCTTTCCATCTGGTGTCTGTTGAATATAAATTTCATAATATCAATCAGACACTAAAGATAAGTTATGCATTTAACAACTGTGAAGTTCACAATTTCACAGTTACTGTTGATTTAACCTACAGTTTATTTATGATACTGTTTGCATAGCGGTTACCCTGAGCAACCAGGATAACTATTTAAATAGTGAAACTTGTCAATGCGATGTAACCTCTATTGGTTTGTTATATGTGGCAACATACAGACTGGCACAGACCACTTCTTAAGATTTATATTTATAATTGTTGCTCTGTAAAAGTCACGCACCAGAAAATAATGCCATGTTTCTTCAGAGTCTAACTTGTGACTCATGTCTGTTTGTCCTCCAGATGATGGATATGTTCTTCTTCATGTTCCTGCTGAGTATCTGGGTGGTAGCGTACGGTGTGGCCAAACAAGGCATTCTCATCGAAAACGACACTCGACTGAACTGGATTGTCCGTGGGGCTATTTATGAGCCATATCTCATCATATTTGGGAATTTTCCCACAAATATTGATAGTGAGTAAATGTGTAGAACTATATTGCTTTCTTTGTAGTTTTGTCAAGTGAAATATTACAAACTAATTAGATAATTAGATAATAATGAGATTATTTTGCCATCTGCAGAGACTGCATTTGATATAAACTCCTGCACCATGAATGGCACCGATCCTTTGAAGCCCAAGTGTCCTGTGCTAGATGAAAACCAAACACCAGCCTTCCCTGAGTGGCTCACCATCATCATGCTTTGTGTTTACTTGCTTTTTGCCAACATACTGCTGCTAAACCTCCTCATAGCTATTTTCAAGTGAGTCCTCCTCAACATTATTGTCTTTATTTCTTGATTCTGACATGATTTTCAATGCACTATCCTGTTACTGATGATGTATTGTTGTTTTCTTCAATTTTATCCTCTGTTCCTGTTGCCATTCTTCCACAGCTTTACCTTTGAGGAAGTGCAGGATAATACGGACAGAATATGGAAATTTCAGAGATATGAGCTAATTAAGGAGTATTACAGCCGCCCTGCTCTTCCTCCTCCTTTTGCCATCCTCAGTCATCTTTACCTCTTTGTCAGGAAATTTGTGTTTTGTAGGTCATCCACCACTTCCAAGGAGTTCAGTAAGTATTGAAAACTATTGAGCTTTGTTAAACGTGTTTTTTTTTTCAAAATACATTAATAAATATATATTTTTGCAGTGCATTATAAAATCTCCCTCAAATTTGGTAAGATACCTGTGGTGATGCTAAACATATGACACTGTCTTTCAGAAAAGGAGCTTCCTCAGATAGAGGAAGAGGAGCTGTTGTCCTGGGAGGCCTTGATGAGGGACAGATACCTGCTGTCTTCACAGATGGAGCAAAGCCAGAAAATGGAGCATCACATCCAGGACACAGCCCAAAAGTAAAAGCCCAGATATATTGTGTTGCTGCTTTTCACTCCTGTTAGCAATTTAAATGGGCATTCTAGAAAAAGCATTATTATTATTATTATTATTATTATTTTTATTATTATTATTATGTAGAAACAGCACTCTCTTGTAATGAGAAAATGCATGTACCAGACTGTTAACTACTTTATATTTCTATGTGAAGTCC
>OMLM01010056.1:23750-35716 GCA_900302695.1 Helostoma temminkii | reverse complement strand
GTATGAAAATGTAAATGAATTAAATAAACCAGGAGGAAGTTACAATGTAGTGTGGTGTATTATTATATATTATTATTATTATATAACATTAATACCAAGATTATGTTTTTGTGTATGTGAAATGTTTGCAATATACTGTAACTGATTTTCAACATTCTCAGTATTGCATCAGACATACCCATTGAAGGGAAAAGTTTATAAATACACCTGCTTGCTTGGCATTAACTGCTCAGCCTTTTAAACCCTTGAATAACTGGAAAAGATCCTGTTAGTGCTATCCTTAAAAAAACAGACATTTAACAGGCGATGAAGGGCTAAGCTAACAGAACAAAGTCTAAATCATGAAAAACAAAGGATTCAGTATTTGAGAATTTCACTTCATAAAAGGTTTAAACATCAGCATATCTCAACCGCTCTTGTTGAAATATTTGGTTTTTTAGCTAGTGGCATGGCTCCAGGGATGGAAGTGTCACTTCGGCACCAAACTTAAATATCTCAGCAACTGTACAGTGAAAAGAATTGCCATGAAATTGTATACAAATATTTTTGTTGCACCAATGATTTGTCCTAGCACCACTAGAAGAATCACATTTGCAGTTCACAGCAAGATGTCTCAGCAATTTTTTACAAACTTTGTATTTAAAATATGTAGTATTAAAGTATGTAGCATTCAGTAACTCCCTTAATGCTCTCTTTGTGTCTTTTTGTGATTATCATCTTTTGGACAATAAAACTTTGTAAACCATAACATGATATTAAATTATCACAATCTTTTTTTAGATACATAGCTTTAACGGGAAACCCCTTCTAAAATGTATATTACTAAATTTTGTTTTTTCAGTTTATTTTTAATAAATGTCAATTCCGTCACCCTGCCTCAAACATCAAAACTATTTCCGTTCTCTTACACTACAAGTGAACATTTAAGCTTAAAAAAAGTATTTTTACCATTTCCCTTGTGTTTGTGTACATGTATTTGCATCTGCTGTGTGTGTTTGGCATCATTAAGTCCCTCCACGGGGAGCTGGCTTTTCCAGTATCACTAAATTGAGGTGATGAATATACCCATGTTTGTCACTATTAAAACCATGTAAACCATGTGATTGACACATGGAATAATGGTAAGGATTGGAGCAGTATCTAAATGTTTCTAGTTTTCTAGAAGTCACACTTTTTAGCACATGAATTACACACAGAAATGTTTATTCTCAATAAAATCTCAGCAGTATAGCCTCAGGTTTTAATCAAAGCACAAATGGTATGTTCCATGTCTGTATGACTCTGTGTGTGTGTGTGTGTGTGTGTGTGTGTGTGTGTGTGTAATGTGACAGTGTTCAATGTTCCTGAAAGCCACAGTAGTCTCTAAATCAAGGCTTTTATGAAGTTCTGCTGCTCTGGGCAGATCATTAACATTTCATGTCACCCTGGCCAACTCTTTGTCTGAATCCTATGGGCATGAAGCAGAGCAAATTCCCTCTTGAATAATCCCTGCTACAGTCGGCAAAGGCAGACCACAATGCCCATACTTTGTTTTTTGAAATCTTAGACCTTATTTAACTTTTAAAAGTTAACAAACAACTGTCCACCCTTACCCTAAGCTAAACATTTTGCACATGAACTCTAGTTTAAATGTTCATTTTGACAAACAGATGTTCGTAATGCCTACGGAGGAACCTATCTTTTTTAAAGTGAGTAGAGCTGTAGGGGGAAATTTTTCTCTTAAGTTTCATCACTTTGCCAGACTTTATAGTCTCTTTCTCTCGTTATGTCCTCACTCTCTTAACATTCACCACTCACTTGTCAGTTCTGAAGCGCAGCTTGCCTTAAGTATCAGGATTCAGTGCGTAAGCTCATCTCATTATCTCCATTTGTGTGTGGATGCATATGTGTGTGTTTGCGTGTGTGTGTGAGCTTCATGTATGAGAGTATAACTGACTGTGAGAGTGTGAGTGAGTGATGGGTGTTTAAGCCCCCCTCTCTTGCACTCTGTTTGAAATAAAGCGACAGATAATCGCAGGGCTCTGGTGAAGCGAGCTCATCTGAGCGCCAATCGATACGGGTGCCATAGCTTCAAAGCAACCCTTCAAAGTGGAGAGAAATAGCCATATGCTCTACGTGCTCCATGTGTGTGTGTGAGTGTATGTGTGAGCATGAGAGACAGAGGGAGGGTGAGACAGCCAGAGCAAATGTGTGGGGAAAGAGAGAGAGAGAGAGAGAGAGAGATTGGGAGTGAGAGAACAAAAGGAGGGGGAAAGACGGAGTCAGGGAGTATCTCTGTGCAGATGAAAACTGTTTTCATTTGGTAGCAGACATTATCATATCACAGTTGACATGCAGAGTGTTTGTGATGCAACTGATGTCACTGTTTAAATTGGACAAAATCATTGTTTCGTTAGCTGGTAATCTTCTGATATTATGTCTCTGTCATCTTTTATTCAGCAAACCGGCAGCAGCTGTGGCCTTTGTTGAGAAAAAGGGGTGGGAGGAGACACATACTCACAGACACACTCACTGACAGAGAATTTAAAGACCTGGAGATAGAGTGAGTCTGTGTGGCATGAGTGAAGGAGAATAGATTTTATACATTTTTGCACTAAGAGACAGTGGGAACTGGAAGCAGGCAAGAAGGAATAATGCAGAAGAATGAGTGAGAAAGGGAGCAGGAGGTCTATAGAGATACTGTATGTTTGTATATGAGACTAAAAGAGCTAGAGAAGGAGAGAGATCCCCAAACCATGTTGTGTTTAGCACCACCATCTCACCTTTCTCAAAGTGAAAATGAGAATGTATTTTTGACTTGTCTGTGTTAAAAAAAAAAAAAAATACAGAAAAAAAAACTTGTCTGGAAGTTTGGGCATCTGAGTGTGATGGAGTGTGTTTGTGTGAGCAAATGTGTAATCTTATACATATATTTGTGTGTGTGTGTACGAGTGTTGTGAGAGAGTGTGTGTATACTTGTGTGTGTATGTGTGTCAGCATGTCTAATTAGCTGAGACAAGCAGGTGTAAAACAGTAATTAATGACACAACTGACTGACTTCATTATCTCCACATGAGCTTCTCAGCCTGGCAGTACAAACACTCACAGACATGTAAACATGCTTTAGATTTGCAAATTTACCTTACAGTCTGATTCTCTATGTGTGTGTGTGCTGGAGCCAGTGTCCGTCCTTACAACAAAATAGAAAAGCAACGGCAAGTAGAGTAAGTGGACACAATCATCACACACGTTGCTGTTCGGCCACTCAAACACTCATTTAGTTTGCAAATGGACTCATTACTAATGAATCACAAGCTGCTTTAGAGCAGGCTGAGCACACAGTAATGGTTTGGCCATCCTCCAGAATACAGACACTACAACACACACACACACACACACACACTGACAGAGATTGAGAGCGAGTGTCCAAAAGCCCCAATTACCTTCACTTCCAATGTAAGAGAACAAGCTAGAAAGCTAATTACAAATCCCACACATGTAGATGGGAAACATCCATACACGCACACACACACACACACACACACACACAAGCAGATTAACCAGAAATGGCAGTTTTTTGTTTTTATCTGTGATTGCTAGTGTTTACAGCAAGCTCATTATGGGAAATATGGTTGTGTCATTGTATTATTACTATAAGTCATGATTATAACCCCTGAAACTAACAATCTTTATTGAAACATCAATAAGACTGTATAATTTAATGATTGCAGTTTTAGCCAGATTGATTTACACTTCAGTACTTGGCAGGCTTGAATGAGATCAAATTATATTAGATGCCTCCACGTACTGTGTTGTCATTCAGCATGTGGAATAAATATGTTTTGTATTTATCATTCAAGTGCTATCAATCTTTTCTGATGGTGATTTGCCAAGACATAATGTTGCTGATGCTCCCCCTCTCTCTCTGGTGAGTGAGTGAGATGGTAATGATTGGGCAGAGTAATTGGACCTAATGAATATGTCAACAGCCTGTTTCTTTCTCTCTTCATTAAACACAACTGGATTAGATTTACTGTGCTTACTCAACTTAAAGACTCCATCAGCAGGCGACTTTCCACTGACATGCACTCACACACACACACATATACAGCTCAGCTCAGTAGATCAATGGCCTCTTGGCCAATGTCTCCTCCAGAAGGGTAATCTATCTGCTCCTCACTAATGAAACACTCTGATCCGTCTGCGTGTGTGTGTGTGTGGGTTTGAATCTGCCTAATGTATATGGATACGGTGTCATGTTGTTTGTTCTTCACTTAATTACAGACTGTATATACCATTTTGTGTAGGCCACACACAAATGTATTTGACATACCTCAGCTCTGACGTTTTTAAAGAGTAATAAAATTGTGTAATAGAAAATAGTAAATGGTGTGAAAATATTGTCTCATAATTAAAAATAAAATAAAAAGATGTTGTCCACACTATATCCACACTAAATCCACACTATGGAGGTGACACAGATATACTTGTTCAATGATCAGACTTATTTTTGGCCAGTCAAACATTGTTTCTGCTCACTGTTGACTTAGAATTCAATTTAGATTGCATTAAGGTTTTCAATCAGTGTTCATGTTTAGGCAAAATTATTAATTTAATTAATAACTTTCTTCTTTTGAAGTAAATTTGGCTTAAAATGTCTAGGTTTCATTGTCAGAAAATAAACATTGGGTGTTCTGACCTGAGGTGTTTTATCCTAAAGCGAAAGTATGTAACTTTTCTGGAATACTTTTTAGAAACTGTAGGTGCGGTCAAAGCCTGCTGTGACACAGACTCACAGAAAAGGACTGATCCCCAAAAATATAATGATGCAAAAGAACTACCTATCAGCTCAATAAGTTATGAAAATATCTAAGTCAACCAAATTAACATGCAGTATTCAATGCAGAGCACATTTGGTTGTGAAAGAGGAAAGAATTACATTTTTTGACATGATTTACGGCAGCTATTTCACACAGATGTTGAAGTTGATAATACAGCAAATAATATTTTACACTGCACAAATGAAGTTGGCAAGAGATGCTCCATAAATTGTCCAGTGATAAAACTGGTTGTCTTATTGCAATCTGTCCTACAAAGTGTAACTCTGCTGTATCACCCTTTGCTCCTTATGATTTGATGACTCTTAAATGAAACTCGTGTATTCGAGTTCTTTTTACATTAAAATAACAAAATGGTCCCTGGGTTCTGTTTTGGTGACCTTTTCACAAACTAGCTACAGAGAGCTACAGCTAATTTATGTCATAAGAACAAATTGCTTTTCAAGTTAGCTCAACCTTACTATGACAGTGTTTCAAGGTGGCATCTGCTTCTTACTGTACTTTTTTTAATTAGAAAGGATTTTTTTTTCACTTTTCCATGCAGAAGGCAGACACAGCAGCAGACAAGCTGTGGGTGTGTGTCATACACATGTTTAACTGTAAGAGTGGAGGTCACATGTATTGCAGCCAGGAGAGTGTGGCAGTGTGAAGTACAGTAGGTCAGTGGTTGGCAAGGGACAACAGAGAGAAACACCCAGTAAACCAGTTTCTCCTCTTTTCCTGTTTGGCTGTATAGCAGGTTTGATAAAGTTTGAAGCTGCAGAGGAAAGGGAGGAGAGGAATAAATATTGTACGGGTTCCAGAGATTCAGCAAATCCATGAGGGCTATTTCTGGAATATTTTCTCTTTATTTGTTTGTTAAAACTCTGCAAGTTGCCTCCTAAACAGCCCCCTCAAAAGCAGATTCAAGAGCTGCCTCTTTCAGCTTGTCAAATAGTATTCAGCAGCAGAGCAGAGCAGCAGAAACTGTTTCACATTCATAGTCAAAGCTGTCAAAAGCCACCTGCTCTGGACACTGACAACTATTTAAAAAAAGAAATACTACAAGATAGTTAAAATTATAATTAGATTTTCTTATCCAGAATAAATACACTAATATATTGGTTGTGATTTTGTGATGATGTTCTAAAAATGATTGTTTGAACTGAGTCCAGGTTATGTGCAGGCATTGTGTAAAAGATCATTATGTCACAGCGTAATTTCATATCTGTAGAAATCTGCAAAAGAGTCACTTGGAAGTGATATTGTAGAATCAGCATCTGTGTAATAGTTTGTGGACTAAAGAATGGTTTTTCACTGCAGGTTTAAGGCTTTTATAGTGCTGACAAGTATGACTGAAGACAGGAGTAAGACATTGCAGACAAATGCACAACAAGGCTGCTTGTGAAATGTAATCTGGTCTAGCACTTATGGGGAATTTCTCTAGTTCTACTCCACACATTCTCCTGTGAAGTGTCTTGGAAAGTTGTTGTTCTGAAACCGCACACAGTGGTAATCTAATTTCAATCTTTTTGCTCTCTTTCCCTCCTGTTCCTCCCACTCTCCCCTGTCTCCCCCCTTTTTCACCCTTTCTTCTTGCAGTTTGACGTGCTGAAGTGCTTCTTAAGGTAAGAGACAGTCTCATTGCGTGTTTTCCTTCTCTGGTACTTTCTTCATCTGATTTTCACCCATAAAACACAGCATGCCATCACCACTTGGCACAGTGTGTGTATCACGAAACAATCTGTGTCCTCAAATTTTATTTGGCTCAGGATTCTGCTCGCTGAAACACAATAACATTGTGTTAAGATAACAAAGAGACACTCTGAGTAGCACTCCTACTGCAGAGCCACGAACAGTAATGTACAGAACTGAATCAGCAACACAGTTTATAGGATGCTTTCTATAGGTATGATGTAGCATATGTGATACATTTCCATCCTTCTCTAGTTAATATATCATTTTAAATAACAAGACAGTATAAAATATAACATACACTACTCATCAAAAGTTTGGACACACATTACCATGTTTTTTATAAAACATACATGTCTTCTGCTGCGTTACCATCATTGTAAAAGGGGTTTCTAATGATCAGTTCTCCTTTTAAATTAATAAACTTAGCAAACATAACGTTCTATTGGATGAGAGTAATTAATGTGTACTGATTACAAGCCTCTGTAGGTTTATGTAAATATTTCTTTAAAAAACAGCTACAAGAGTCATTTATAATATTAGCATTGTATACACTGTATTTCTGCTCAGTTTTATGTTATAAATATAAGAATTCTGCATAGTACAATAAGGCACATAAAATAAAGCCTTACAACTGCGTGTCACAAGTCGTTACTGTCTGTCTGCAAGGAAAAAGCCAAAAATAAAAACCAAAAAATGTACAGTTTGCCACTGTTATTGTTTATTTATGGATTACGGTTTTCAGCTGTACTTTATCTCAAACTTATTACTTTCAGTCTTAGATGCTCTGTAATAATATCAGCAGACTCACAATACTATCAAAAGAAAATTAAATGTGCTACGATGCCACACAACTGGGCCTGACCTCAGTTGACTGTAGTGTGCTGTGTGAGAATGGGTAAACCATGTGGTATGTTGCAATGCTTTGATCATATATATATATATATATAAATGTGTTGAAAGCCTAGAATTTCTAAATGTCTTTTCAGTATAAACAACATTTTAGTTTTGTCATTTTAACGTTTCCTAGCTTGGAGAGGAAAAAAATAATAACTCTAAATTGTACCAAAGTTAAATACAGCTAAATTATCCATATGAAAATGACTTTTCATATGGTTGTAGTTTGAGAAATAAACTGTTAATGTCATAGTTCAGGTAGGCTATGTTTTACCAAAATAAGTACCTGAAATATTAAAAACATCATCATCAGGTTTATACTTTTCTTCTAGTCTTCAATCAATTGTTGAAAATTGAAAAACAGTTTACATGTATTTTGATTGTAAATGAAAGGCACAAGAAAGTGTTTGTTTTCTTTTACGTATTAATTAATTTGGTTTTGTCTAATGCCTTTTACAATATGTTATCACTTTTGCAGCTGCGTAATGATACACCTACACAGGTGTTTTCATTTACCGTGCCTCATTATTCTATTTCTCTGGCCTGTGTGGGCATATAGAGACTATACTAGACTGACCCATGTATTCATCATTCATACTGGTAGATGTAGTTTAACAACATCACATAATTAATAACACAACTTCAGCCAGCTTCATACTGAACCAGCCTGCATAGTAAAAAACTAGTGTAAGGTCACAGAAAGTGCTTTTTATTGCTGTCATCAGAATAATTTGAAAATAATCACATAAAACTGTACACACACTAAAAATAACCACAACAGCTACCTAATTTGCTACAAAAAAACTCAACTGGTTTGTTAAACTTTTTCCTGCATTTGAATATAAAATGTTGCCACATATGACAGTTGAGAAAATGCTGTGATTCTGTAATTATTGCTGAATTTAGTCCAAATCACCCACACCTCCTCAGTACTGAGGACAAGTAGAGAGGGATGCCAAATCCTCCAAAGAAGTTAAGGCATAAAAAGCGTCACAATTGTAGCTACAAGGTTTTTACCAAACAAGGATGAAATGTTAAGTTTTCTTTGGTGCCCAGGGTCATATTAAAGCATATGTGCATGTGCGTGTGTGTGATGACATGTGCCTACATCTTAGGCTCTGTCTACTTCCTTGTGTGTGTTTGGTTCCCAGTGTTTGGAGTGGACTCTGCTGGGACTATGTGTAGAGCCTCATTAGTGACTAAGGTTTGGCTGGCGTGCTGCTACTGGAGACTCACTCGGGGGCACAAAGTCATATGTTACTCTACTGCTGGCCCATCTGCCACATTGGCCCTCACTTGAGACTCTGAGTTTTGTTTCTTTTTCTTTGTACGTGCATCTTTTTAAGTAGTGTTTAATGGTAGCTATCTGCATGTATCCAAGTACTGTACTAAAGCTGATGTAAGACAGCATTGTTCTACTTTGCATTACTATTCCATCACTTCAGAGGATATTTACTCCACTAAATTCATGTAACACCTGTAATAAATCACATGCAAAATATCAGGAAATGACTACAATATTGCTGCTCTTATAGTTTGGGGGTCATTTCAAACCTTCCACCCTTCCAGACCAGACAAAGGACCAGACATCAGGACAACCAAAACCTATAAATAATTTGAAGTTCAGTCACAGCAACTCGACTTCTTTCTTCTATCAATAATGAATTCTTTGCCTCAGTGATGTAAACTAATATATTCATAGTGCAACACTTTAAATTGTTTATATTAATTTTTTTCTTATTATCTTACCTCTATTATAAATGCCATGGATTCAGAGAGATGGCCCTGCCTGTATAGCTTGTATTTGTTTACATTTTACAAATTATCACTTATTAATAGTATGCTGAATTGCATATAAGCATGTAATAATAAATTATTTTATTGTTTGTTATTACTAATTTTAAGCAAATGATTTGTAACTGTCTCTTTGATTCTCTTTATAGTAAATATTTTTAAATCTTCATAGTGAGTAAATGCATGTGTTTTGCTTGAGTACAGCTGCCAGTAAATTCTAGTCGAGTTGGTTAAATCACTCTAGATGGCAGGTAAGAGGAGGAGATGAAAAGGTAAAAGTTTGCCAGCAGATGAGTCTGGATGTCAGCTGATAGCATTTTGGTGTTGAATAATTCTACTTGATTAAATAATGGAGCATTTCTCCCAATCCTGGCCATGAATATAAAATTAGTGTGACACAGAGTTACTCAAGAGAAATCAACAGGTAGACAGAGGAAAAATGGCAAACATGGATAGGCAGAAAGTACCCTACATAAACTGGTGCATGCTCAATGTCACTGTATGTGTACAACACCTCTAAACAACTTAAATTGTGTCATGCGGTATGTTCATAATAAAACTCGTTTACAGCCTTAGCTTTAATAGCCTCGCTCAGCAGGAGAAAGGTTAATTGTCACATCCTGTTACAGACAGATAGGACACCTCCCCCTGTCAACCACACACACACAGTCTGAACCACACAAACACACAGACCCTGAAATGCATGTGTGTTTTTATCTTTCATATAAAGATGTAATTTAGCATCTGTTTGTCCTCATTTCCCTCATCACTTCATTGAGGCCTTCAACTCTTTTTTTCCTCCTCTCACTTTGCCATCTCTCCCTCCTCCTTAGCCACCACCCATATTCACAATGTGATGAGACTGATGCCACAAAATTCATTCATGCTGTCGTTCATCAGAAGGAAATGGACAAAGTCCCCTTGGATCACGTTTCTTCACTTTGATACAATGTGCGAATTGAGCAGGTTTATCACATTCCTTTAAAAATGGGGCGCAATTCAAAAATGAAATGACAGATGAGTGGACAGGGGTGTTCAGTGGGTGTGAAGCAATGAACCACAGAAAATGATTGCTGTTGTGTTTTCTGGCAGAAGCCAAACAATTTAGAGCAAAAAACAAAACTGACACTCAAATGGAAGCACAAAGAAGTTGTAGAATTTATTTTTGTTTCTAAAAATGAACATTTATTTAGATCACGAAACATTTTCTCTGCACTGTTTTTATGCCACCCACTCAGTTCTTCCATCAACTTTATATTTCTCCTCAAAACATTCCCATAGCTCTCTTGTAGTCCTCTTCTTCTAAGTTCATCTCCTATTTTTGCTCAAATCCACCCCCTACTTTTGTTGTCTCCCATCCCATCCTTATTTCATTGCCAGTCTAGACAGCTTCACCAGCAGGTGCTGGGAGAGGTGGAAAAAGTAGGGTGAGAAGGAGGGAGGGAGAGGAAGGGAGGAAAGGAGCCAAGGGGATAGGGAAGACAGAGCAAGAACAGAGAGAGATTAATAGATCAAGCAGATAGGCGTATGATGAAAGTTTATAAGAGTATGGAGAGGAAAAGAAATGAAAGGAAAGGAGAGGGGTGGTTCAGGTTAAGGTATAGGATTGGAGCAGCAAGGAAGGAGGGGGGGATATGGGGAAAAGAGAGATCTGAGTAAATCAGGTGCTATGAGGATGGGAGAGGTGCGAAAGAGGCTATTTTAATGCAGGGCAGAAATCAGGTGCTTGAGGTGGGAAGAGAAGGAAGTGACAAAGAAAAGAGGAAGAGGAGAGATGATGGGAGGTGTGGAGCAAAGAAGCAAATGAGGTAAAGAATGCACGGAGTAAGAGGGAGGGGAAGGGAAGATGATGGTGGGACGAAAAGGAGGAAAAAGTAGCAACAAAAGGTGGGGGCTAAGTGAGATAGTGGAGAGTGCTCCAGGATGTACAGTATGTTTAGATAGATGGATGGATGGCATATATGTAGGAAAGAAGACAGGAACAGTGTGTTTGTGCTTTTACGAGAGGACACCGGCTGCAAGGAAGAGGGGTGGGTAATAAGGCCATAGCTCATTCCTGTGGAGGTGTGTGTGTGTGTGTCTCAGACAGTCTCCGTGTGCACTAGTTGTGTGTCTGTGTGTGCAGATAGCAGGTAGCAGAGAGCAGTCTCTATCCTATTAGTGACTACCTCTCACTGGATGACTTATATGCACCTCGTTTTTCACCAATGGGATGACAGCAGATGCTTGGGAAGAAAAACACACACACACACACACACCACACTCACGTTTATTCAGGCACATGAGCAGTGACAGGAAAAAAAAGTGTCCCTCCATCCTGATGTGCAGACATAATGCCATCAATGTATAACTAAAACATCAGCTTACAACATAGTTTCAAATTGTAGAAAGCATAGCAGTCACAAATGTAATCATATAATACTGTATTATTTGTTACATTGCTTTGAAATATGTCTGTAAATAATTTTGAAGCCAAACACCAGATGTTTTTCTTTAAAACTAGGATTGCACCAGTCGATAGGCAGGAGATCGTAATGGGCCTTGATCCGTGATAACCGGCTGATCAATTCAACATATCTGATTCTGGGCCAGTCACATTTGCACGCATAATGGTTCACGTCACACAAGAGAGCATATGAGTGGAGTGGTGAGAATTTCTGCCCATTGCGCACGGAGCTGTTTGCCCACTCAGCTTCCCTGCTCAAAGCCACACCAGACCATTCTGCTCAATATTGCCTTCAACTCAGATTGCATCCTGCTATGCTTAAATCGCACTCTGTCAAT
>OMLM01010056.1:0-23036 GCA_900302695.1 Helostoma temminkii | reverse complement strand
TTAAGATTATTAATAAGTAAGAACAGACTAGAGGTTTATGTTTATCAGACAGTCCCTCTTCAGTAATGATTATATTGTTTGTTTTTTCATCAAAAATAGCATTTAATATAACATATAACAGAGAAAAATATATTGCTTAAGAACTGAGACATCTAAATTATGAAATAAATTGTTGGGATTAATGTTTTACCCAGAATCATGAAGCTTATACATAATTTGACCCCTAAACAGAGAGCTGTGGTTGTGACGGCTTGACAGAAACTGGCATCCACTTCAGCAATGAGAATATATAATAAGAAATAGTGTTTTTAATTAAGAATTTGTGATTTTATCAAGGGTAGACAGTCACTTTGTGATCACAAAAAAAAAAAAAAAAAATACATTGCAGCATCCGTATGTACTATATACTTCATTGATTGCATTGCACCATTCGTCTGCCATTTTGCCATCAATTTGTTGACATGTCTTCAGTTCTTTCCCTGCATCTCAGTCTCAGAATTACAAATTACAGACCGACTCTCTCAGCTGCCTGTAATTAAAGTTTCAGTGTTGCAGTGTTGACCTACACTGTGTATGGCCTCCACAGTCCACACCACACACTGAAACGCTGCTTTCCCTACGCTTTCTGTTAGTCTATACACAAAAGTATTTACAGGCAACAAATTCACATTGTATTTTGCGTCTACTGTCAGTTACACATTAGCCTGTTGGGTAACTTGCTAAATCAGCAATGTACCTACAGCCAATGTTTTCTACATTGTTCTTACTGAAATCATGTCCATATATCGTACAATAAGTAGATGTTTTAAAAATGTTGGCCGACCTAGCATCATGTGACAGCTTCAGCGTCAGCTAGTTTTTAAGGTTTTCGTGAGTTTCACAAACAGCAGTGGAAGACCAGGGCCTGTTTTAAGTCTTCTGTTCAGTTAACAATCTTGTACACTTACAGTGGGTGTCTGAGTGCTGTATAATCAGTCGCTCCAGGGAATTTTGTAATTGCAAGATATTTAACAAAATCCCCTGCTATTTTGCAAGGGTTTGCAATTTGGACCAGTCTCCATACTTTTACTTCACAAACCTCAGATGCTGTTAATATTTCTGAAACAGAACCATTGTGTCAGAACAATAAAATCAAAGAAATGTGGTATACATTTTAAAATTATTTCATATGGCATTTAAAGAAAAAAGGGGGAGCAGTCCTTGCATGCCACCAGAAAAAATATTTTTGTTAAAAAGGATTGGTATTTCACAAAAAGAACTAATTGTTAATACACACACACACACACACACAGTTAAAACATGTTTTCAATCCCATCTTGTCCTTTAAAGTGAAAGTTCATTTGTGTTATTGCAATTTACCATCTCCATGGTGACATTTTCTACTGAGAATGAAGACTGACCTTGTCAGAATCCTCACCTGGTGTCCAAACAAACCAAAACCCAATGACTAATGGTTTGGAGAAAGGGGATATAAGAATCTATCCCAATAATTTTGGCCACTTTAATTAAATTTATGCATATTCTTCCCTGTGAAGAATTTGGGGCAGCTTTATAAGAGAGAGGGGGGAGAAAAAGAGAGAGAATGAGAAAATGGGTCACTTTGGCAGAGGGACTGAGAGGCTTCATTAGGAAACCCGTTGCAGTCCTTCTGTGGCCATTCTAATTCTGCTCCAGCATTCCCATTCAGCACTCGTGGGAATCCAATATCTGCCTAACATTTGTGACCTCGTCAAAAGCAAGAAATAAGCAGGTGTCAGGTCGTGCTGGCCTCACCCACCATCACCTTTGTGACACTCTGCCATCTTTCTTTATTTAATCTGCCTAAATTAAAGCTCTGTCTCACTCACCTTGCAGAGAGATTTTCTAGTATCTTACTCTCAGTTTTGCAGCATCACAGCGATGCGTTTTCTTTCATGGTAAAAGAATTAGAATGTGTAATTTTTCTGAAAATAGGAAATGGGAAAAGTTCTGTCAAAATTTAGAAGCTCTTCCTTGCTCTTATATCTAATTTGCTATAATATAATTCTCCTTATCTCCTTCTCTCTTTTTCACTCCATAACACCCATTCATTTTTCTTGCTTCCCCACTGTGTTGTAGACACTTTTTCACTTCTTTTGCACTCTCAGTCATTCGTTGTCTTGGCCCCGAGCACAGTAGCGACTAATATGTCTTAAAAAGTAGGACACCACTGAGTAATTTGTTGCACCTACCAAATGATAATTCAGAATTGTCACTATATAGCCATGACTACAGGGCCACCCCAAGCACACAGAAATATCTGCTGCTCTGAAGAACAGTCACTTTGATTTTCTTTTAATTGTAACGTTAGATGGGATTTGAATATATAGGATTATTTTACAATGGTATGACACTGTTTCACAGCAGGGATGTGTGTGCCCTTTGTATAAGCTTCGTTGTTACATTGCTAGTAGCTGCTGTTGTAGATTGCGTAAAGCTTTTGTAGCTTTTCTTCTTGCAAGGTGGCATTCTTCCCTAAATTTCAGCGATTTTCCTCATAATGCTGGAGGTATTAGTGGCCCTTTCAAGTCCTTTGGCACAAATTACTAGTTTATTAATGTAACTTTTTTAATTCAGTTCAATTCAGTTTATTTATATGGCTCCAATTAAAACCTAAAGGTGCGCTCCAACAATTTAAGGTCAGCTGTAAGGTTTAGGAGCATTTTTGTTACATCTGAGGAAATAACCCTTGTGATGTCATCAGGGCTGGGAGCATGGAGTTAGAAGAGAAAGGCAAAACATGGATGGTCTTGTATATAGATGTGTGTAATATAGAAATGTCAGTGCCAGTAGGGACATGTGATTTAAAAATAATTCTTTGGTTAAGCTACTAAGAAACTGAGGGGCATTTGGTATGATAAATCAAAAATGAACGCTGGAGCTTTGAAATCTAACTCAAAATTTGAAATGCCAGATGTGGCTGTGCTTATCCTACTTTTCATTTTAAGGTACAGGACCAAAGTGTGATTTCTTCCCTGTTATCTCACTGTCTCATATACAGGTTGTAAGATGAGTCAAGTTACACATGGGATATAACTGTAGTTGAACAATGTTCATTCCACTTTTTTGTAGGGCTTTTTCGGTCTCATGTTTAACAGCAGGAGGACACTTTTTAAGGCTCAGTTGAATTATGCAGGAATTTGAAATGATTAATCATCCTTGTATCCTTGCAGGGGCAGACTATATGTCTATCTATTTGTGTAAACTCTTAAATGTCAGACACATACATACAGACTTTGTAAACAAGTTCAAGTTGTTTATGCAAAACCATGTCGTGCTGTTCTTAAGGTCCCCGATGCCAGCTTGACCTGTAATAACCCCCTTAAATTTTGGGCAAACTTTGATCAATGCTGCATACACACCACAAAAGAGTAAACATGTTTACAAGGTTACATTTGCTGTTGAAATATATTTTCTCCAGAAAATTACACCACTGCTCAGAAAATAGTCTTGAAACGTTTCACATTTACAAGCCACAGTCAAAAGAGATGGTGTAGTTTGAGGATGTTGTGTCTGGAGATAAAGTTTGTAGGTAATCATGTCAGTGTTATGGCCCTACTGTGATGCTACATTTAAAGTAGGGCTTAAGAGGCAGCCATTTGATGCTGACTCTGATGCCCACTCTGCTGCCCTGCTTACCCACTTGCCTTGATGTTGAGTCCAGTTGACAGAAACCTAAGAAGAGTGTTTCACACATGCTGAGTGAAGTCAAACCAAAGTAAAGCTAGTTCCACTGAGCTGCCCTGGTTAGGGTTAGACATCAAAAAATTATCTGGGCCATTGCTGTGCAGATCAGTGCAGAAATAGTTTGGTTCATGGTGTGAAAAGGGTATGTGAAGGCATTTCAGTGACCTAAATTATATGCAGCTTTTCCCTCAAATAATTTCTGCAACCAGTAGAAGTCTGATGTCCAGACAGAGCAACTACAGTTGTCCCTAGAGTATTATCAGCATTTCAGTTTTCAACTAATAGTCAGCTGTAGCTATAAATATAGGGAATTCAAACAGCATTCACCTGTTCTGTGTGTCTGCTGTCATAGTAAGATCCTAGTTAGATCCTGGCAGCTAAGAGTGTGCAAACTATAGGTGCCTTTTACAACAAACAAAGAGGGCTGAAGGTTAAAGGGTTAATTAAAAAAGGGAAAAACCTACAGTAATGTCATTTCAACCAAAAACTAGAAACCATAATTTGGCCTAGCTTTTTTTGTAAGAGCTGTAAACCTGAATTTATTGCACCAACACAACACAAGTTTTCCAAATAATCTAGCTTCCAAACTCTTCCTCTCCTGCACAAGGCTGCTGAGGCTTTAATTACTTCTGTTGGGCCAGCACAGGTGAAGTGCATTCTCACTAACAAGGTGGTTTCCAACGAAGGAGCACTGAAACCCAACAGGAAAACAATATGATGGAGAAGAAAACCAGAGCCCACAATTGAGGGTAACCAATGCTTATTATAATCCTCCACCCAGCTGATTACACCAGTCCTTGTTAGATTGTTACAGAAGAAACTAGGTGCAAGTGGAGAGAAATCCAGGGAGGAATGTGTCATCGACTGAAAATAAAGTGTGTACTAGTTTTCATGCATAGTGCACATACATTTGTCACAGTGTACATAAATGCAAGCACGGGCAGCACTGGAATTTATCATGTCTTCGACAGAACAGGCAGAGACACAGATTCTTTAAATTACTTTTAATTTTGTTAACTGAGATTTTGATCTGAAAACAGTAAGTGTTTACAGGTTTACACGAAAACAATAGTAATGACATGTATTGTTTTCATTTGCAATTAAATCGCTCATTATCTTCATCATCATCAGAACTCGCAGTTAATGTATGCTGTCATCATCGTCTGAATCCTTATTTAGTAAAGCGGGCAGCACAACAAAACAGGAGTGGTGTAACAGCACAGACTAGTGGCAAGTCTTTATCATAGCGTATTGATTTGCCGAGGCAAGAAGTAAAACATGTTATCGCTGCTTGAATAAGATCTTTACATTATTTTTTTGTAAAATCTTCAGTTCTGCAGTGACTCATTCACAGCACTTCTCCACAAGTAAATTTGTCTAAGACCTCACAGTTTAACTGGGATCTCACAACAAAAATAACTGTGCAACTGCCCACGATCCTGATTTCTATTTTCCCATGGCTTGGTGCGCTCTGCTGCACTCCATAGATGGCAGAAGAATTCAGAATAATGGCACAAAGTAACTGCAGTTTTAAAACACTGAACAGTTATATTTGGATTTGTGTGTGTGTGTGTGTGTGTGTGTGTGCGTGTGTGTGTGTGTGTGCGCTAGTATTCACACGTGTCCTAATACTACCCCTTTGATCTGTCAGAGTGTGTACTTATCATACTGAGGAGCTGTATGCTTTTCCCACTCTAGCTTTTCAGTCCCCCATCCCCTCACAGACCATATGGCTTGTAAGTGAATGACATGGAAGTCTTAAAAGCCTTAGAAGCCCCCAGTATAGGAGTTAGGCCATATCTGTCCATTTGACCTGAACTGCTTTTGGACCAACTTGGCAGCATTAGTTGAAGTCAGGGTGCACATGGAAAGCTTCAGTCCAAATACTGTGATATAAACACACACACCAGTGGAAACGGCGAGTGCAAGTAGATACAAAAACAAGGAACTTAGCTGAAAGCCAGGGTTGGCTTTAAGAGCACTGAGTTCTGAAAGGCTAAGGCTCTGTTCCTAATCCCTTTCTTATTTTTCCTCTCCCGTTTCCTTCCCCTTCCTCTTTGCTTCTGTTTGAATCTTTTCTCTCTTGCAGGAGAATTCTGGGGTGATTTCTTACTCTTTCATTCCTCAAGATGAAGCAGCATAGTGGACGTGTGTACTGAAAACAGGTAGGTTGATTATCATGATCGACTTCAAACAGATATATGCACACACATGCTATTCCCTTATTGTGAAAAGCATATTTGTTCCAGGCCAGTTTTGATTTATATTGCTAACAGGCTGTGCCATGTCCACTGAGAAAAACACAGGGAGTGAGAGTACAAAAAGACAGGGAGTTTCTTCTTAGTAGGAGAGTGAAGAAAGCACAGAGAGAGACTCATCCTCAGGGACAGAGAAAGCGAATGAAGACATTGTCAACAGGATGAAAGTTTAACCAAACATCAGCTCCCCACAGGAGTGGCAAATCTGCTGCTGTGGTAGTGGACAGATGAGAAGAAAGACATGCAAAGAGACAGACTGCCAGCGAAGACAAGACAGAGCGGTGATCCCCAGCTGTTTTAAAAACATTGCCTCTGATACATTATTGAATATGCAGCTCTCCAACGCATCACTGAGCTTTCCTCTCATGTTAGTGCTCAAGTTTGCATAGCGTCACTATTCTAAATATAAAGCATTTGCTCACTCCTCTTCAGTTTGTTAAAAGATTCAGAGGCTGCACGTAGGCTGTGTGTGTTGCTCAGAGTGGCACTTTCCTTTTTAGTTTTAGTGGAGTTTGTGTGTGACTCATTTTGATAGCAAGCCTCAACAAACTTCAGAAAACAAAAATAGATTTCATCCAACTCTCTGAAAGTATTGTTAGATGATGCTACAGTGGGAGTTGCACGTTCTGTACAGTGAAGGAAGTCAGACGTTATCAAGAGGATTCATTTCTGAATCAGACAGCATGAGGAACTCTGCAGGTCTGCCTACTGCAGCAATACCTTTGCACAACTCAACTACCCCAAAGCTTTCCTTCCTCCAGCTTTCCCAGTTTGATAAATTTGATTTGGATGCATGTACCAGGTTAGTGTCATGAAACTTTGTGTAGGTGGAGTACCTGGTCTTGTCTACAGATGGCAGCAGTGCAACATACCCAGCAGGCATGTTTCTGTGACAGGCTTGATTGGCTTATTCCTACTGCCAAATCCTTGTGAGGGCCTCCCCGCGTTCATTTTTCAGCCTCAACCCAGACAGGTTTTCAAGCAAATGATCCTTCCTGGTCAAGAAAAGCTGTGGAAAACTAATCAGTATGTTTTATGGTTCTGGATAAACTGTGAAGACAGTTCAAACTCATGAAAAATCTTTTCCTGTTCTATTTTAGCTCCCACTTTTAAACTTCATGTTCCAGAATGAACCATGAGCAAAGGTAAGAAAGTTTTCTTTAATTTGACCCTATTTCGTGTGTATCAGAACAGATGCCAGTGATCATGTGTAAAGTTGCATGCTTGAATATTTGTTTGTGAGAATGTGTGGACATCTGGGTCCAAGTGCTGCTGGGGGTGCCGTGCATCACTTCATGCAGTTGTGTACATGTAGAAGGTTGTGTGTCTGTGTTTTCTGACAGATGTTGTAATGACATGATTAGCCCTCTGGCTGCCAGAAACTCTGTGTGAGGTTGCTATAGTGACTGTGGGCTGAGTGCTGGGGAGGCCAGAGTGGAATATGAGGGTGGAATAGGAAATGAAGTGCCTGATGCCTCTGGCCTGTGTGTGTGTTTGTGTGTCTGTGTGTGTGTGTGTGTGTGTGTGTGTGTGTGTGTATGTGTGAATGAGTGGGTTTGTTTGTGTGATGTTTATATCTGCTTGTTTGTGTATCTGCACAAAGAGTGCAGCAATGAAGAGACACTCATCTATGTAATTGGGAATTTGACCAAGATAACTCACTCAAACACACTATCAATCATGTACACAGACACACACTCAGACACACACATGTTCAGTATGTGTAGGAGAGACAGAGACGAGGATCCTGTGATGACTGGTGAGTGGGCTGAGGGTAACCTGCTCTGCCTGAAGACTAACACCATGAGTGGGTCGCACTTGTATCACTTATCACTTGAATTGCACCGTCAATGGAACTGTTTTGCAAACTGGTACGAGCAAGAGAAATGCCTTCTGCCATTGTAAGCACAGAGACTGTGGTGCAGTTTGCAGACTCAATAACAAATTTCAAGTGCAAGCTCTTAGAAGTTGTATGTATGTCCCTCGTTTGAGTAATTAGTCTGTAAAGCAGCATGAGGCCAGGGACTGGTGTGGTACTAAAAAGTCGATGGCCTGCTGTGAAGGAGTGAATGTAACACTGATAACAGAAGCACAGCATTTTACTTATAACATTTACAGAGAATCTGCATTGAATGTGAATCATGGTTGATGCATGGTCCTTTTAATAAGCTTAATAAGTACTGGCGCAGATAATGATGCCGCATACAGCATCTTGTATATATTCACAGGCATTAACTTGACTATTATCTTTGTTTAGAGGAGATCATATCTTTTAATAGCTGACAAAACTTTCATTTCTCTTATAATATTTCTTACGTGGTAATAATCTATTAATATTTATGTTAGGACAGGTTAAATGTGACACATTTGGTTTATAAGTAAAATAATCTACTAGTTTTTTCTTTGTTGATTTGCCCTTAGTAGAATAGAACTTGAATTGAACTTTTTCCCTGAGAATTCAGTAGAAAAGATTCAGAATAGAAAATGCAAATTTTAAATGCTAATGCAAATATTTTAAAAAAAGACATGGGATTATTAAAGAAATATGCGACTGGGTGTATTCAAATTTTTAATATTTTAATCACTGAGGTGATAAACAACCCGTCAGAACTCTGAATTAGTTGATGTGATCCTGAGGGGGAGGGGAGCCTCAAGTGAATTAATCTCATTTTACGTAACAATTTAAAGCAACCCCGGGGCTCTGCTGCCAGTTCTCAGCGATCTCCAGAGTGTGCAGTCTGCTGTGTATAATAGTCATTGTGAGAGATATAATGTGCTGTACCATACAATGATGGCTTCACACAGGGATTACACATAGATGATTCTTCAATAGAGAATTTAGTCTCGGCTAGCCTTAATCCATGCCTGTGGAAGCGGACCACACTGGCCAGATATGACAGAGAACAGAGACCAGCCAGATTAGTTCATACTAGGAAGAGGGCTGAGCTTGAAGCGCTTGACACAGTGTCTCTTGACAGCTCCTCCCAAATCTCTGTACTCTCTAATTCAGTCTCAGGGAAACATTGTTCCCTTTTCCGTCTTTTGACTGTCTCTTCCCTTCTCCTGCTCTGTCTCTGTCTTTCTATGTGAGGTGAGTATGACATAACTGAGACAGAGAAAGAGTGTGTGTTTCTCTTATCGCTTCAATAGCCTGAACATTTTTAGGTCATTCATAGCCTTGTTCCCACTGTCTCAAATCTGTAATTACCCTCACGTGAGTCACATCTGATAATTAGGATGGTCCAAGCTGGACTCAGCCACACACACACAGTGCGTACTTACCATGTGACGCGCACACACACACAGATGCACACACATTAGTCATTAGTGGAGAGCTTAACATGCTGTACAGTGCTAATGGGATTATCATTGCTGAGGGTCCCACTCATCAACCTCCTCTCTTGCAACCACCATTCTTAAACACTAAGGACAACCAGTTTCTTTCTTTCTTTCTTTCTTTCTTTCTTTCTTTCTTTCTTTCTTTCTTTCTTTCTTTCATACATCATTGTGTCCAACACTGTGTCCCTCCTCACTTCCGTGTTACACTATATATGCGTTGGCATGACCACATCTAAAGACAGTTTTGTCAGAACAGACTGAGTGGTTTTTGCTGCTGGTCATGTCATTCTGATTCCTGGTTTGAGTCCTTCCTTTTTTTCATGTTGCTCTGAAGTAATGGCCTAAAAATGTCTGAAAAATACGCTTAAGGAATGACATAGCACATTTATGGTTTTGTGTTGAATCAGTGTCTACACCATAGGCTACGAAAATGGTTTACGCCATTGCGAACATTTGTACTGTATTGTACTGGCTCTGCAACTACACTGCCAACCCACTAGTTGGCAGTGGGGTTTCTGTGCCATTGTGTTGAGTTTACTGCACATAATGGCAAAACTGAATGGATCATGTTGGAGTTGGAGCTGTCAGATGCTGAACATCAGTAGAGAAGAGACTCCGGTGATGGACTGTACAAAATGCATAGAAGGAAATGCAATGCTACGAAGTGGACCGATCGTAGTTGTTGCAGTCTTAATCACCACACCAGGCTAGGGCATTGAGTGTGGGGCAGGATATGATTACTGCATATCTACAGTGTAAGTTTGACACAAGCATAAATTGGCCTGTCACACAGTCCTGCAGTACATCTGTGCATAATCACAACAAGGTGAGAAGTTAAACCCCTACAGGCCAGCAAACACATTATTTTCAGAACCTGTTAAGCTACTCTTGAAAAGATTTCATGGAGGTTCCCAAACCTTTTGACTGATAACTCCTTGTCAGATGTCGAGACCCAAAGACATAATATAATGATGTCAATCAACAGAAAAGCAGAGTTCTCTACCATAATCATTTCTTGTGCGGTTCTCTTGTGAGAGTCCTGACCCCCAGCTTGGGAACCATGGCTCTACTAAATATGATATAGAAAAATATATGGAAGTACAAGACAGTGTTCTGCATTAGAAACAATGTGCTGTAAGAAAATGTAATCAGTCCCAAGAACAAAAATAAAAAAAACAAGTTAAAAGTAAATTTTGTACTTAAAGTTGGACAATTATCCAGACAAATATCCATCATAGGACAACATACAGAAAAGTATAGACCACATAACTAACTTAGGTTTTCAATTTACAGTATTCACCTCTTTCCATCTCAACGACTCTCTGCCCCTCTCATCATGAGTGTGGCTATTTCATCAGCTCATTCAAAATAATATTACCCATTACATTTAGTTTTCACAGTTTTTTTTTCTATTGACAGCAATAGTGGTGGAGATGTTGACAGTGGAGTGCGGAGTCATTCTGTCCATTGTGTTGAGTGGTATGATCAAGAGAAGTGGAGCGCTATCTATGGCATTACATATAGTGTAGGAAATGTGGGAAATACTGCCCCTCTGAGAGCCAAAAGCCTAAATACCATGCTTCACGTTCACAGACATAGACTCACCCAAATGCAAACACATACACGTGGATACACACAAAGATACACACATAGGCAGTGGATTAGGATGGGATTATGAAATCATGGCTGAAAAACAGGCAGAGACAGATCAGTGTCATACTTCAAAAACATACACACTGGATGTGTATTAAGAATGTACAGTTAGATTAGTACTGTGAGGTGGAAGGTATGTCTTAGGTTCAAGTCATGACTAAGCAGGGTACAAGCTTAAATAGTAAGACAGTTCAGTTCAGCTTTAGTGATCAATTACTGAACCAGAATCACAGGACAGAAAGCTACAGTGATTTACCATAACACAAGAAAACAACCATGCAAGATTCATGCTTGCAGCTATTTGAGGCTTTATCTCAGCTAGATGATAACATCTGCATGCTAGCATGCTTACAAATACTATGCTATCAGCATATTAGCATAGCTCAATTCACTATTTTATGTAGCATATCAACCTTCTTAGTTGAGAGTAAGTGTGATTAAAAAAGTATTGCTAAATACAGAGAAGCACACAGGAAAAGCGAAGTCGATAGTGAGATCATTGGTTTTGTAGGCATTTGATTATAAACCAAAGAAATGAAATATTGGCCTAATGGTGGAACTAAATGAAACTTATGAATGGACCTCATATAATATTCACCATTGCAGTAGCTGTTGTTACCACCTGGTTCAAGTCTGGCAACAAAAAGGGGAGGTCACACAAAGAACTACATTCTTCAAAATTGTTGATTTAATCAAAATAACAAAACATAATTAAGCATATCTAGCGAGTTGTGTTAGTTAAGCAAAAGTCAGTAGTTCATGCAGTGTATGAATGAGTGAAAATATGCTGTTTAGTTATGAAATGATGCAAGAAATGAAAAAAAAAACAAAAGAAAGTAGTTTGAGGAGGGTGCCAGTGTCCACAAAACCCTTCTTGGCCCCGGCCCAGATGTGACAGGTTCAAACAAGCCAGTCTCCCAAACTTCACCTACCAACTATCTGCAGGACCAAACACTGCAAAGTAAATTAGGAAGGCCTCGAATAACACTGATACTTACATATCAATATATCTTACACATAATAATTGATACTTTATTGATCCCCTTGGGGAAATTGTTGTTTGGACAGCTGCATGTATAGAACTGCGCTACTACAGGGTTTTGGTGTCTTGTCCAAGGACACCTCAGCATATAGTCAAGACTGGGAATCAAACCCACCAACTCTCAGGTTGAGAGTCAACTGCCCTACTAATTGAGCTACATGCTGCCCCTTTTTTTTTTCTTTCATCAACTAAATGTCCACAGGTAACTTATTTTTGTTCACCAAAATATCCAATCTACAACATCCTGTTTTCTCTTCCATGAAAATATCTCATCTTGCAGTTCAACATCTAGAAATGTGATTCCAGCTTAATGGTTTTAATGGTTGGGTTCAGGCACAGCACTAGGTTAAGTCAAGGAAAGATTGTTGGCTGGATTAACAGAACAATCACAGTCAAACAGTCACTTCACACACAATGTCTGCATTTAAATTTAAAAATAAGCACTATCTGCTTGGAGCCCTAACCAGAGATGCCTAAACCCAATCACACACACAACTGTGGCCTCAAACTCAGGTTGACAGCTTGTCAGTTCTGCACATTATACACCCACCATTCACCCTAACCACCTCCTTGAGACTTGCTTTCACTTAATAAATGTGACACTTCATTCATTCACAAAATATGTTGCATGATTATGTAAAAAAAAACAATCGTGATTGCAGTGTAGTTGTAGTTAGGGTCAGAATACAATAATGATTTAACAGACATAATGGGTCTTAGACACTGAGGAGACAAGTCAAACTTCAGTTTTGGACAGAGTAGGGCAGTAAGTTAGCTACTGTGGAGAAATTGGGCAATAGTAGCCCAACTATACCCAAAAAACCAGCCAGCTTCTTGTTGGTGGAATAGAAAGTTCATCAATGGCCGTGACCTTAGCTATAACCAGGCGAACATGACCCTGGCCAACTATGTCAGCTGGCATGGTGGCGTAGTAGTGGAGACTCTAAATTGGTCAAGCAAGCATTTTCAGATTTTGATCGCAGCACAGGACCAACACACAATGTGATGTTCAAATGGATGCTCTGCAACTGGAATCGGACATTGAGGGGCAGGCTTAACTGCCTGATTTGGCTTCCATGTTAGTTGGCGCGTATGACAGATTTTTAATAAACTCTGAAATGTCTTTTTTTTCTTATGAGGCCAATAAAAATGCTGTCAAACACTTTTGTATGTTTTCCTAACCCCTAAATGCTCTGCAACCTCATCATGAGCAGTTGGAAGCACTGGAATGGATTGAACAACCATCTGTAAGATTTGCTCCCCTGAAAAAGAGTGCCCTAGGGGAATCCATTTCCTCACCAACAGATCATCTTGAAAGTAGTAACCATAGGCAGCACTCCACACCCATTTGGGAAAACTTGATTGTAAAGAACTTTGAGTGTAGAGTGATCATTCTGCTCCTTCACTAGGTCACAGGCAAATTAAATGCAGACACAGGAAAAACAATCTGTCTTTCATGTGTATTTTTAGAGAAGGAAGTATCAGCAATGGCACAGCTCATGGCACATATTAGAGCAATGGTAGAAAACACATCAGGACAGGTTGTGCCTAGCTTACAACCTTCCTCTGAGGATTTGCGGTTAATATAGGGGTAGACACATCAGACCACACCTTCTCGCCTGCCAGGTCATTTCCCAGGATGACAGGAACACCATCCTGTAACACTACTCCTAGTGCCCCTTAAGAGAAAAGCATTACCAAGTCCACAATAAAGGAATCCAGTGCACCTGAAACTCTTAAAATACTAAAATATTCTCTTACATCACTCCATCCTAGTGACACATAACCATCATTAACATACATTATGAGACATAGAGTGGATCAGTTTCCTATACTGAGAAACAGGTTGTGTGTCCTTCCTCCAAAACAGGGGTTCCCCTTCTCACGTCCGACTCAGGGACAGATAGAGGATTTAGTAAGTACAGTACTTGTACAGCAGCATTGACATTGGAGCTTATTGCTGACCGCAAAGACACAGCAACACGGGTTTGTTGGTTGATTTCCATATTTTAGTTTAAGCTTAGTTCTTAACAGAAGACACCCGTCTTTACAATGCCCCTTATCCAAACAATAATTATAGATGCAAATGGTGTCCTCTTTGCCCAGTGGAGACTGGTCAGCCTTAAAGAAAGACCAACCAGAATGCACGCCATTAGTATTAAATCCAACAACCTATGATTGCAGTAAACTTATCTGCCAGCTGTAAGTCTTTGGTGACTAAGGAGACCTTTTGTTAATTTAAATATGTAAACACATGATCTGGCAACACTCCTGATGCAGAATAAATTTTGAAGATATTCCAGAAGTTTAACTTGTGAAGCAGTACACAAGCAAATATAAAACATTGTTCAGTCTTGAGCAAACTGCTTATCTTTTCTAAATGATCTGAATCACTGACAACAGGTGTCTAGCATCAATTCATAAACTGTAAGTACAGCAGCTTTAACCATCTTATAGCTACCCTTGTCAGCACACACTGAAGCAACAGTGTACATTCAGCGTCAGTCCAACCTTATGCCTCTATTATATGTTCAAACAGCACAAAAATTGTCTGTCTCTCTCTCATTGAACTTAGGCGCTAACTGCAGGCTAACAGACACATCAAAAAACGGGGGGAAATGATGGATCAGAGGCTGACTTTTCAGCCTGGCCTTCTTCGCTTTTAAGCTTAAGGGCGTGACATTGTCGAGACATGTCGTATTTCACACAAAATAAAAAATGTCAACTCCATAGTGTTAGCAAAAAACTTAATCTGTCTAGCAGAAGAAGAGTGCTTCCTTCTTCCCTGTCAGAGTGTCCATATAATTAATCCAGTCAATAGCTTAAATCCATCCATTCATTATCCACAGCTATTCTTTTTTAAGGGTTATGGGAGTGCTGGAGCCAATCCTAGCCGTCACTGGGGGAGAGGCGTGTACACAATGGACACGTTGCCAGTTTATCACAGGGCTGACATATCGAGACAGACAACCATTCACACTCACATTTACACCTATGGGCAATTTAGAGTCACTAATTAACTGCCTGTCTTTGGACTGTGGGAGGATGCCAGAGTACTCTGAGAAAATCCACACAGACAAGGGGAGAACATGAAAACACAGAAAGGCAACTAGACAACCTACTGTATGGGTTTGAACTCAGGTCCTTCTTGCCTTAAGGTGACAGAGTGATACAATAGGATACGTGTCTATTAAATATTACTAAATAATCCTTGACTTTAGTCACACTCTGACAGTTAAACAACAATTTTAGTCTGGACTAAACTTTGCCATTCCTAGCACCACACCACTATCAAGTCCTCAAACACTGTTTGTGACAAAGATCCTACTTAGAGAATATACTTTTTAAACTAATTTTGTAACAAAGAAGGTAAACATCAGAGCAAAGATATTATCCCTCTTTCTATGGTGGTGTCTATCCTTAACCAGATAGCTTAGGCAAAGGCAAAAATGAAATCTGCATGTGATTTTCTGCATTGAAACTAGTTTTAATTGAGTTCCTATTCCATATGCAACTGTTCACATTCTGGCTTCTGGCTTATTCTTAGAATCTGATACAATGTTTCTCCTGGCTGAGGAGTATTTGTAATGTCATTTTTTGATGCTTCACATACCACATATGACATCCCATATATCCAAATTGTATAACATGCAACAAGATGGAAAATTCCAAAGAAGAACATATTTGTAAGTCTGACATACTGAGTTTGCAGGGGTTGTGACTGTGGTGAAATCTAAACTATATGAAACCATTGTTCTTTTACAGCGCTCTACTTTGTAAATAAAGCTGCTTGTAAGAGAAGAATCAGTAGTGGTAATTGAAGTTCATCCTGCTGCTTTCCACCAAATTCACTGTGATCAGATTAATATCCCCAAAGACTAAAGGACAATGTGGTAACAGAAACACATACAGTATACCTACATAATGAGGGCAAAACCTCACCTCTCCACTATTCACCACTTAACCAGTAATATGAACAAATTACCCAGTCAAAAACTGTACAGCACTGTGACTCTGAGCGAATATTACAGTATCTGGGCCCTAAATTGTATGTATTCTTGGAGCTAAACTTCAAGATCATACTGTCATTGTAGACGCTGTCTAATATACAGTAAATGATATTTCATCTATCTGTCCACATACTGGTGACAGCTTGGTCACACACTGGTCATACATAATGGAGCTGTAGTCATACATTGACTGAGTGCTTCAATCTGTGGCCATCTATGCTTCAGTCCTGCTGCATCATGCATGTCTGGATCACCAGACATCTGTCATCAGCACGCAGCTCACTGGAGGTCTGTGGGTCCCTGCGATCCCATCTGTAACAACTGTCAAATATAATCATCAATCTCTCCTTCCGTTTCTTTTATATTCACTCTGCATATCTCTGCCTGGCTTCCTCAAACTTTCCCCTCTCACCCTCCTCCTCCTCTACGTTTCTCCTCTCTTCTTTCAGTATGCTGAAATATATAACTAGCAATTTGCCAATCTCTGTCACGATGACACGCACATACACACATGCAGACACAAACACATGCAGAGGCATCCAGACCGCAAGAGCTTCTGTGGTGTATAATGACAGATAATTGGCTATTGTGGGTTTGCCCTTGGCAGCAGGAACCAATCACAGACACAGCCACTTCTCCATGACCTATGTGTGCTAGAGTGAGTGTGTACGCACAAATATCTCAATGAGTTTGAAGCACTGCTTGTTTTTTATTTTTCTGTCTTTGATAATCTGTGTAAAGGTAATTGCTAGTCAAGTGTATGCTGTATGTAACTAACACCTCTCTTTATAGATTTATTCTATGTCATTGTTTAATTTATGTAAGCATAAATAAGCAGTATGCATTTTAAAGTGTGTGTGTGTGTGTGTGTGTACATAGAATGTCCACTAGAATGTCCACTTTTTAAATTTGTATTTAATTACAGTGTGCATTTACACAATTGCACACATCAGGCATAGACACAGTTAAGTAATTTCAAAAAATATATTTTTGTACAAATTGCCACTCAGTGTTATTTTGCATTCTCATAGTTTGTACACCTGCCCTACACAATGCAACCTTGCTGTTCTTCATTAATGTGATACAGTAGTTGCTTAGCTTGTCATTCGTCACTCATTTTGATGGAGTCAGCAGCCCTGGTTAATGGCGTGCCTGCTTGCCATTTGTGAGGAACCTGTTGACTCCATCTGCTCCAAACTGAAAAAGGACGAATCAGAATAATGATTTTCTTTCTGGAAAATAATCCTGATGTGTTTTTTCACGGTGGGGTAAGTTGTAGCTGCATCAGCAGCAACCTTTAAAATAACAACCATAGTCTAGTGGGAGATTTCGCCCACTAGTTTAAATGGTCTCTGCCTTTTCTTTTTCTGCCCTTCCCTTTATGACTAATTCATTTATTTATTGCTTCTGTATTCTGCCTCTCTTTCTATGCCACTACTTCTTCTTTTGCTATTCCTTCTCTTTCTCTTTCTCCCTGTTTGCACTGATTTTCATTTCTGCTCTTTCGGTAGCTGGAGTGCTCATCCAACTCATGCACGCAGCCTAAATGAGATCCTGTGTGTGCATGTAATATGTGAACCTAGTTTTGACCCTGTAAATACAGATCTTTTCTGTATTGCTAATATGTGCTATCAAAAAATGTGCATGTTGGTGTGCTTGTGTGAAGGAGGAGTTGTGCACTTCATCATACCAGCCAGCTCAATATTCCCAAATGCAATTTCCTCGATGTGAAAAGAGCAGGCTGGATGTTCATCATCCTATACTCTCTGCTTAGTGTTCAATAAAAGCTTCTTTAGAACTGCTAGGCTCCTCGTTCATGGGTTCTTTTTTCCCTGTCACTCTCTCATTTTCATTCTGGCTCTACACACACAAATGCACATATGCATGTGCACACACTGCAGCGTCATACCTTCCTGCCTTTTGTAGAACACAGCGGATCCGTCTCCAGTGGATGATTAAAGTGCAAAACGCTGCATGTTCCCTGGGTGTTTCTTTGTATTCCTGCTTAACATTCTGAACTGACAACATATAATTCTGCCCACCCAAGCTAATCTGTATTGTATTTGTGAAAATCAATTCTAGTAATGGAGATTTTTACAGTTGTATATACTGTAGATAAAAACACATTTCAGCAGTGGCTCCAGTAAATTGATCAATTTATGATTCCAAAAGCTCAGAATTGCCTTTTTTTTCCACAGCTAAGCCAGTGCAGGATTGCCATTGTCAGAAGCAAATCAACATGTTTACTTACAGGAGTCACAAAGACTCAAAGAGTACCTTTTATCACCTGAATGGCAAATAACTCATAAAAGCAAGGTTAGGCGTATGGCAAATTAGGACATAAAAATATTGTTATTCATGTTCTCATAGTGTTCTATAATTACAGAAAATCATTTAGTTCTCATACACTATAGGCACACTAAACCAACCAGCTGCTTTTCCTCTAACCTCCCTCCTTGCACTCTCCTTGTTAACTGCATTAGTGTCTCCCTGTGTAAAATTATTGTTGTAATGGTCCAGGTGCAACTAGTGAAGGTGCCATCTCCAATATCAGCCAAGCCACTAATGGTTAGCAGCCCACTGTGGCCTCACATGTCTGATTAAAAAATGACTAGAGAACTGGCAAACACCAAGTCATTGCCTAAAGGAATGAAGGGATACAGACATGGAGATTCACATTTACATAGCACTATTCCCATATATACTAAGAAATAGGATTTGTGTGTCATTTGTCATCTATTTTTCTATCATTTTTTGTCTACATAATTGTATATGGAGGTGGAGGGTGTAGTGTCTTTTGGAGGGTAGGGGGTCAACCGTACGTGTGGGGCATTAATCAAGTGATTAAGTGTGCGTCTTTGCAAGTGGTAAAAGTGGGTGGTGCTATGGCTCTCTATGATGCTGAGATTAGAGTCAATTATTGAAATGTCATGGCCTTAATGGGCCACTGCTCTGCACCCTGCTCATGAGCTGAACTTTAAGAAAGAAAAAACAAGGACCCGTTTGCTGAATGGCTGTTTTTTTTGCTTATCAAATAATAATTCTTTAATTATTTACACTTTAGTGTAAGTAACTACTAAATTCTACAGGATTACACTGAAGACCTTAGCATCTTGATATTCCATGAATGTAAATTTTTATAGAATGTATTGATGTAACTTTTGATCTTTAATCAAATAATATTTTCAGCACAGATGTTTTTGCAGACTTTCTGTAATGGCAGTGTGTGGCAGCCCATTTGTAGGGAAACCCATGTCAAGGTGTAAGTAATAAAGCTAATAATGGTTGCTTTCCATTTACAGCAGGTGTTCCACTTCCAGGACTCTAGCACGTGAACCATTAAATTGAGTGGAGCCATCATTAATGTCACTGGTCACATTTGCGCTCCTGGTCAAAATATCTGCTGTGAAGGAGAGGCCCAGAGTCACTCAGATAATGGCCAGTCCAACATATACAGTAGATACAATTTCTCCAGTGCCCTGGTACTTTCATTCTTTTAAAAAACTTTTAAAAACTGACTTTTCAGCAGATACACAAGCAATAGGGAAAATTCACCCATGTTCACTAGTTCTTTTACTGCTTTTAGGATATTGTAGCACACACTACAAACCACCTATTGCTGGAGATACAATGTGTACAGCATACTGGCTCACAGAATTACATTCACAAGCAAGGAATGTTTTTATGGAAAAAAAACATGATACAGCTAAACACATTAAGTATATTATTAGGCCTATTGTTGCAGGTGATACCGCTAATAAAGGTGAGGCCCAGTTTAAACTTGTGACGTTCATAAATTTGAGATTGCAGAACACTGAGGTGCTGAGTTGAGTTAGTGACTGTAGACAAAGATCGCTGAGGAAAGGCTGTTCACGCATGACTTAAATATGTTGAAAACTGATAAATTAGTTGCTTGACAGTATGCACAGTATGCCTGCAGGAAGAGTGTGAACGATATGTGTGTGGACAGTCATGTGCTTTCACATACAGAAAGCATCCATGCATAAACACATTGAATATTGAACCCATTTATCCACTTACATTTATCAGTGGGTCATTAGAATATTTAATCAAGTGCTAGTAGATAGTGGCTAGTGTTCACAGTGGGAGGGTACTCGGGTGTGAAGCAAGAAAACAAAAGCAGTAGCATAACTTAGCATAACATAATTTACAAATAGACATGCTGTAGATATTGGGGGTATAGACATTTTTTCATTGTCTTGGCCACTCAGTGCATGTGCATTGTTCAGATGAGTGTGCAGTGTGTTGGCACGTCATGAGGCCCATCAAATACAGCTCCATATTCTATTTTAGCCAGTGAAGTTATCTCAATAGCAGGCCCCTATCTCTTATGTGCTGACTTATTATCTTTTGAGTATACGTGTGTATGTGACTGTAAGAATGTGCACAACTCTATTGTCTATGTGTCTCTGGTGTGTGTGTGTGTGTGTGTGTTGTGTCCTCAGCCTAAGGTTGTGTTTTCTTTTACCCACTGAGCTGAGAGTTTCTGCAACAAAAGCATGTTTATGCTCCTCCATCTCATTTACATTGCACTGATGGGAATCTGCTGCACCACTGATTGCGTTTGGTGTTCTAGGTCAGCTCACCCAGATAAGTCCTTGTGTGTGTGTGTGTGTGTGTTTATGTGCTTAAAGACTGAACATTAGTGTTAAGGCTTGTCTTCCCTTTTTTGCCACATTTGCTAACTTGTTTCTTTATGAACATACATACATGAACCTCTTTACATCCTACATTTCAAATAGGCTAAAAATGTTGTAAAACTCTCAACTCTTGTTTGAGTGATTTAATTTATTGAACACATCTGCCTTTATTGGACTTTTGTTGCAACATGATGATGCCCGCACAAACTGTTTCTTACAAACATATTTTAACAAAACCCATGCAGTTAATCTACACTCTAGATTTGCAGTATAAGTACACACACACTCACACACACACAAAGCTAAATCACTCACATGCATACTGGCATAATCACGTTCTCGCCCTAAGCACTTTAAGCAGTCCCATCTGGGAAGGTTTTTGATTTTATATTAGAGTCATCATACAACTGTCTGTGTTGCAGATGAAGCTGTTAATAGTGGGAACACATTTCTCGCATCTATTCTGCTAAATAATAGTGAAATATAATTTGTTTCCTGTCATCACCCTAAAATCCCCCCATGGACTCTGAAACGGTTGACCTAAATAACATGAAAAGTCCAGGCAATATCAGAGTTTATCAAGGAGCTGCTTCTCATTCCAGATAAAATCGCCTCCACTTGTCTCCACGGATAAACTGTGCCTGTGATTGCCCCTTTCCTAATCTCCGAAACCCAACATTATCCCAGAGAGCCTCTTTAGTCTGTTGAGCATACTCCACAGAGATTTTATCTGGAATTGGGTTTTAATTTTCACAAAATAACTAAGAACAATATAGCCAGCGGAATGAGATTATTAGTTCACTTTTTCCACATAAATTCTCATGTGCTGGCATGTGACTTATTGCAGGATGCTTGTTTGAACCTGCACTGGCAGTTTCACCCCAGTTGATATCATCAAATCTTCCAAACCAATTACTGAATGTAATATAATGGCCTTTGATGGCTGCATAATCATTATATACAGCGTTCGCCCTCCTTATTGATCCATCCACCTCTCCACTCGCACTGGGACGATTTCATCTCTTACCGGGCGAGGGAGTGATGACAAAGAAAACCGGCGCCTTTTGGCGACTCCAGATCGCTCCCGACAATAACGTCGCAGCGATTACGCTTGGCGTCTGCTCCAACTTCACTCCAGCCATCTCAACTAGTGGTACATTTGAACACCTGGTAGGAAATTATTGGAGCGAGAGCGAGAGAGAGAGAGAGCGAGACAGTCAGAGAGAGAGAGAGAGAGAGAGAGAGAGAGAGACGCACGGTGCTGGATTATTTGGGCAGAGCGGCTGCAGCCACGGTGGATGTTACAGGCAGACGACGGACGGAGAGCTTGACTCTATTCAAACTGCGAGTTCTTCCAACGACGGCACCGGGCAAGATGCTGATATGGTGAGCGAGTCTGTTGTCATATTATGTGCAGTGTTTGTTATTGCTGCTAGCACAGCAGAGCGTTAACTTCTGATGATAATGTATCTTATTCCTCTGCAAAGCGAGATACGCATCTGTGCTTATCCGTTCAGATGTGTGCGTACGGCAGTATTAGTCCTCCAGTGTCAGTCCCATATGACTGACAGCCAGTATCTGTCTCATCTGTCCTCCACAGCGGGAGTTAGTTGTTTTATTAGTATTTCAATTGGTCCATTGGCTTTGAACTCACACAAATGGAAAATCATTGTGATATTTCTGTATCCACTAATTTAGGATTTAGTGTGTCCCAGCCAGCACATATTGAGTTCATGTTCATCTTAATTTAGCCCAATCACTGGTGTTTATTATAATCTTTTAGAAGTTGCATGGAGTTATTTATATAAGAGCTTAAAGTATAAAATGCCAACCAGTACTGTCACAAACAATATTGTTGATCTTTATTTCCTACAGAGCGAAAAATATCAATACACAGTGAATACAGGTGTTTTTGTATTATAGCATTGCATCCTCATCAGATTTACTGTGAGATTATCACAGTTCCTGTTGCTGTGGGGGTGACTGTTGAAATTATATTTTTAATGCTAATAAGAGATTAAGGAAGCTGTAAAACGTTTGGTTTTCACGGTGCTCCTCTTGAAACATGCTCAGAGGTATTTTCTCACAACTGAACCGGTGCCACTGGCACAGTGCAGACTGGGTGAACATTAAATGGTGAATGCACACTCAGAGCAATAGGATTTGTTAATGGCTGTCAGTCCAGCCTTTTTTTGCAGTGGGCGATCTGTGAAATTATGCAAAACTGCGTGAACACTTCAAACTCAAATAGGCTACAGTAGATTAGAGTGCAGAATTTCTGCCTTTGGATTTCACGCCACAAGTCTGTGTCCAGTCCTTTCAGACACATTTTGAAGAGGTTATTGGAATGTTTGTGTTTATGAATGTT
>OMLM01010055.1:136680-158979 GCA_900302695.1 Helostoma temminkii | reverse complement strand
TAGGTGGGCCCCCAGAAATCAATATGTCACTCAGGATGAAAAAAAACACCCCCAGACAAAAACACACAAAGAAAAAGCTCATGTCTCCACAGTATTGAGTCTCTGTTGAACGACCACTAAGAGATCTGAGAGATTAAGAGATCACATAGTCCCACATAGTCTCACCATTAACCAGCCCAAACACTGCGTAGTTTAACATTTGATCTGTGTTTTTAACCACTTACAAAGTCGTTATCTTTCACTGATGCACTAGACCAAATCACATCACAGTAACCAATCATTTTTTTGTCTCTTGAACCACTTCAGTGTTGTTACCACTCAGTGTCGGTATCGGTTGAGCATTTAGATGATACCTTGATCCTATTACAATAGACTTTGTTTTGTCAACTGCCATTAATCTATTATTTGTTACCCCTTCCACTACTAACGCCAAATCCTTACAAAGCATTACATATAACTCGTTTATTGATAATGCAGTTATATGATATATTTAGGTGAATCATCAACATACATAGCAAGCATGAAAGCAAATTTCAATTCAATTCAATTCAATTCAATTCAATTTCAATGTAGAGCACTGAGAGATAGAGGCAGTGGATGGTGGCATCAACCAGTTCTTAGCTCACTCCTGAACAGTCAAGTGGTTAGCCATCTTTGTTTATGTTGCATTTACTGCCCCTTGCGACTGATGCCTGTAATATTGATGCGAGAAAAACAAAATCCTATTTACTGTCATCTATTTAAAGACTGATTTCATATGCCTCCAGTAATACTACAAGTTCTACTGCCAATATTTAAAGCATAGTTACTTTTCATCCACCCTGTTATTTGTATCAAAGCTGTACTTGTGCATGCTCTATGTGCATGTTCATAATCTGTATTAAAATTATTAGTATCGCGTTTATATTTGGTCATAAATTACTCTCTCCATTATTTTCCCTGATGGCAGCAGCAAGCTAAGAGGGATGCTATTAGTTCCAGAAAGTGGTGAAGCTAAATTCTTTCCAAATGGAATAACTTTAGCTATTTCCCATGACTGAAGACAAACAGCATCTATAATACTTAAATTAATGATGTGGCTCACAGGGACAGCAACTATATTGCAGCCATTTTCAAAACCCTTACATCTAAATTACATCCTCATCCATTCATACCATTTACTAATACAGCCCTTTTATCATTTTTAACAACTTGTATCTTATTTACATAAAATTGTTTTTTTCTTTTTATTCATTTAAGTAACATAATTCCTTAAGTTTCTATAGATTTGCCAATCCAACTCATAATTTGATCATATAGCTACTTTTTCCTCATTTCTTTGTGTCATCAGATCCCTCAATTCATCATCAAACCATGGTGATCTCACTTTCCTAACCCTAAATGTGAATCCATTTTCAACAGGCCTCCTGGGGAAACCTGAACCTAGAACATGTGCTCACTTAAGCACCTCTGCATGCACCACAGGCACAGTATAAATTATCTTTTGTATTCAGGTATTTGTAGCTCCAGATTTGCATATATTGTCTACATTTCTTGTTATTTCTCACTGTGTGCTTTCTCTTTGTTTCTTGTTTATTACACCCCAAAACACCCACCCTTCTTTTCTTTTGTTTTGACCATGCAAGAGTTCCTGTGTGCACGCCAATAAAGTCACCTGAAGTTGAACTTGCTTCCTGTATACAAGGTTTAACAGTAACCACACTGCTGCATAGAAACCGTTTTGTTTACCTGCAAAACCTCCTTTCCTGCGAGGAACCTGGTTTACATACTGCATACACACACTGGCCACAAGTAGGCATCAGTAAACAACAGATGCGTTTGCTATTTACTTGTAATGTAAATAATCAAAAACAGCTGCTTCACTCTGTGATGTTAATAACAGGAAATGGGCGATCAGTGGTGCCCAGCCTGAGGAGGAGACATTTTGTACACACTGCTTAGCCTATTATAATGTAACATGATCTAAAACTACTGCAGCATGGAAAAGCAAATAGCATAGACATATGATGGGTTAATACAAGATAACATAACTATAGTGAGTAATGTTGTGCTGCATTAAAACAAAGTCAGGTCTGCTGAGGTCTGTGCAGAACTGCCCTGCAGATTTTACAAACTTCGTCTCTCTCTGTAATTTTCCCTCTAATTCTAAATACAAAGATTATTGTGTCAGGCAGTGAAGTAATTACACATCATGCTATGTTGATAATGCTCTGAGTTATAAAGTAAACTTGGCTGCATAATTAACTGCCCAATCGATTTAATAACTATTAGAAGACGTCCAAACATTGTTATAGTGAGAAATGGAAACAATGGCTGCTTCCAAACTGATAAATATCCTGTTAACAGTTTTTCTAAAAATGTTTGGTATCATTCCCAAAGGTTTACACTAAAGAGTCCTGCAGCAGCCAAAAACGTCCCGATTCTACACAGAGAAAAAAGTAAAGCATCAGGCCGCAGGAGCCTGGAATCTGGTGTTTACTAAAAGGGGCTGGGTGGGCAAATGTTTCCACTAGTAAACTCTTGTAGGGCTGAATGCTGCCTTTGCAACACATAGTCTAGGTTGAAAAAGTGCTGTAAAAGACGTTGTAAAAGAGCAGTTTTGAGCTTGTGCCAGTGCAGGAGGCAGGGCAGCTGAGAGCCCATAGGCTTGATCCACTGGATTAAATTACTTTCATGAACAAAACAGCAGAGCCATTCCTTTTATCTCACTGGCATATATCAGTTCATATTTCATATTACATTAACACGCATTAGGTACATCTCTCCTTCACTGTCAAACAGATTGTTACATCAGTGACCATAAATCAACGCAAGCACCAAAAGCCATTAGAAAACAAAAACATAAAGGGAGACGCTGGTCCCTTAAGTGGACCTCTTGCTGTGAGCCATTTGAAACTGACCTGAAGAGTGCATCCGAAGACACCAATCATGAGCATGATTACGGACAGGTAGTCAGTGAACACATCCCACCATGGCTTTAGGACCCTGAACGCTGGCTGCTGTTCAGTGAACTGCCGGAATTCCATCACAGGAATCATGATGCCTGTTACAAGAGAACACAAAATTAGCCAACGTGACCTTCAGTCAATACAATGGGACAAATTATTTGGCTATGGGGGATTGAAACAATGATGTTTATTAATTCACAGCATAAAGGATCTTCCTCTGCACACTACAGTGTGCCTTTTCAGCCTTCACTGATGTCCCCCTCGTGACAATTTGTTTTATGACCTTTAAAAAGTAGTCACGTCCCACTCATGCTTCAGCTATGCAATTCAAATTAGCATGCTAGCAAGCTTAGCTGAGGTAGTGGACATGGTAAACATAAAAGTTATGTTACTTTTAAGCATGAGCACCATCATTGTGATCATGTCAACATGCTATGACCATTCACCTTAAAGCACCACAGTGTTGATAGCATTGGTATGGGTATGAATTCACACATATGAGGGCACATGCCTGAGCCAGAGAGAGCTGCCATTCTTTGTCAATGCAAACAAGCCGAAGTCGCTAGACAGAGGCAACACAGAGAAGCTGAAGGAAAATATTCTATGATGCCACAGTGTCAGTATCCCAATTATTTACAATGTCTGCGTGGGAAATCACTCTGTATTTACTCTATAGTGCACTATACACGTTCACTATTTTGTAGTGGTGTAAACACGTCCTGTTTACAACACAGTGGAATGAAACATGTAACATACATGGCATGTATTAGTGCTAACAATCCCACAATGCACTGCTCCCCATTTTAGTGATGAGTAAGTTACCATTGTGCAGCTGAAACAGTTATTAGTGATGACACAGCATGACTAATAGTGAATTAGTTTAACATGTTGTATGTAGTATTAGTTACTTGTACTTCTGACACGTCAGAAAATAATCATCCAGTCACAGCATAGAATAAATAAACACGCCCCCAGAGCCCAGCAAAAGCCAAGTACTTTGTTTCCCACCTGCAGGACAAAACACAGCCATCTCATTCATTTGAATAGAACCAGACCATACAACTTTTTAACCACTTAATGCTGAGTCCTTTTGGAAGAACCCCCCTCCCCCCGCCTCGCTGCATTACTGCACTTCCCCCCAATTTAAATGAATGAGAAGGGCTGTTTTTTCCGTGCAGAGAATACAGCCTTAGTTATGTTAAATCCTGACTCCAAAGGGGGTTCCTATGTACCTTTTCGTCTAGTCATAGTGAGCATTAGCTCTGTGGAAACCCCAGCACAAAATACATGTGTTAACTCAAAGTGAGGAAGTGGAGCACTAGTGGAGTGGATACGAATGCACATTGCAAATCAAATTATTTAAAAGTCAGTAGCCAAGAAAAAAAATAAATGACTCATATTGTAGAAACTGTGACGTGTGTTTGGACACTGACTTCATAGTTCAAGAAGCTCACTTGTGTGGAAAGTGGCTTCACACTTGACAGTGAACATGACGATTGACAGTGCTGAAAGAAGCCAGATCTAAGCACTTTGGTGGTTTACACACACCACGGTCTTCACGCTACTTCACGCTATTCAACTCTTGAAAGCCTGTTGTAAATTCCATCTTTTGTTAGCAGCAGCATAGTGTGAAAAGGAGCAGCATATCCCTGATACTGCTTTCTGCAGAGTTCTGTGATCACTTCCAGTAAAGGTCGTTAATAAAGCTGCAAGGATCATGTTTCCAGTATCTGTCTGCAAGATTTCTGCAGTAACAGAATATGGTGAAGATTCTGATGAGCTCTCAGTGTGGCACAACCAGTGAGTCTTAAATGTGTTTGTGCAATTGAAAAATATAAAAATGAAAAAAGACTATTTATCTAAAAACAGGTATTGAATATTGAGTTCACATGTTCACAGCTCCACAGTGTCAAACAGAAAAGTTCTGTCAACATCTTCAGTCACACCCTGCTGCATTACTAATGATGTTGTTGAATCGGTTGCTAAAAGCCTGAGGGTTTCTATACATCTTATTCTTTCATAGTTCAATTAAGTGTTTCACACAAAATGCCTTCCATTGATTTTTCCTTTTCACTGTCATAACAACAGGAAGGATGGAGAGCAGCCATTTAGTCTACTGATTGTTCACAATAACAACTCTGGTTGTATATACCCGCAAAGACAGTTTACTGTGCCAAAGTTTGAGACATTGAACGTGAATAGAATTTAGCTTTTTGTATAGATTTCTTTTACCATTTAATAAAATCCATCAACAGCAACAGTTGTACACAGAGACAAAGCTCCAGAAGCTGTGGACATGGCTGCGAGTACTAGAACTGCTACCGACTACAGAATGATACGTGTTGCATTCAGTGACACTGTTCCAGACTAGCTAAGACCGTTACTTTTCAAAGTCTTCTTCCTTCACTACAGTTGCTTTACAGCCTCGGTCATCATAAACCTGTGGTTCCCACTCACATGCCGACACTGACCTAACAAAGACAGACAGACTGTGACTCTGGATGTTTACCACTAATTACTGAGCTCGTGTAGTGTCTGTGTCCACATGGCACATGTAGGTAAAATCAGTGCATGAGACCAACCTTAAATAAAGTAATTAAAACCGGCTTCACTTCAACAAGCTTTACATTAAAATGCTAGTTATGTGCAAACACACCAGTAATAACCTTACAGCATAATTTCCATTATTCTTTCAGCCTGAAATGAGCTATTTGGCATAGTGTATACTTTAAGTGCTTTTTTATGCAGATCTTGTACAGAGTTAAAGGGTAGTGACAAAGTTATTTTAAGTGCCGTGGGCACCACAAACTACACCTTCATTGTATTAAAGGAGTAATGCAGCAGTTTAACATTAATGTACCATAAAGACTAGGCACTTAAAACATACAGCTGAAGAAATCCTGCCTTTTCTAAGGCTCTAAAATGCTCTTGCTTCTCTCAAAGTGAAACCCTGTGGTCTTTTTCATTAGAAACTACCTGGTGATGCAGGATTTCTGCTCAACACATGAAGCTAAAGCAGAATTACGCACTGACATCATCAGTAGTGCACATTATGACGAGTAAGAGCAACTTTTAGTGTGAGATCATCTGTGTGGGGACTGATTTCCAGCGTAAATTTGCTGTTTTTAAAAAATAGTGGATTGATGAAAAGTAAAAAACAATTTAAAGAAAAGGGAAACTTTGGGACAATGCTGTCTTTCCACTGAATGACTCAGCCATTGACTCGAGCTCACCAGGTCATATCCTTGTCTCTTCCCAACAGGAAATCTGTCTGTATCCCACATATCTAAAAACAGACATGTTTGGAACACACCCAGCCGCAGGCACACTAAAGTCCTGTCTCATTAGGGATGTGTGCTGGGAAGAAAAACACCCGCATTGCAGGAGATTAGAAGAAGAATATCTTGGATGTTTCTGTAACGCAGAACACTTTTGTAGACTTTACAGGGAAGCCCCTGGAAAAAAAGTGCAAACGCAACCAGAAGCTGTGATTCATTCTGTGATCAGCAAAAACCGCCAATTAATGATCCGGTTAGAGGATCGAGCTCGACCTTCATATACTGAGGATACATTTACCCGCACTAAACCACGTGGATGATAATCGAAGCGCGGCATTAACGCGCTTTCACCAGGATCCGGACTCTACCTGGTTAACTAACGGTACCTTCAGTCCTGACTAGTTGGTGAACACTCCGACTGCAGGTCACTGCTCCTTCTAATACTCTCTCTACTGGATCGCAGTCATAACTGTGGTAGTGGTTTACCTTTCTTTAGATGAGTCCTGGACTTGAGGACCTGGGTGTTCGGCTTTCATGCGATGAGGTTTCGGGATCCAGACGCGCGCGGTCCCCTTTGTTCTCCGTCCGCCTGCCGTTCTGGATCCTGGGCCAGACCGTGCAGGCATGTAGGCTCCTGGCAGCCACAGGGGCGTGGACTTGAGAGGAAACCTAAGCAGAGACTTTACTGTCTGATGTATTTAGTCCATATGAGACAGCTGTGTGGGGGAGTGTGAGGGGAGGAGGGCGGGCCTGGTAAACAGCGGTACATTACTCACTAATGATTGTTAAATCATTTAGACTATTGATCATCATTGAACCTCAGTGAAACTACAAGGCAGTAAATAAACTAGTTAAAAGTCATTTATCAAACATTCTGCTTTAACTAGTATGGTCCTTAAAATGTAGTAAAAGTTCTCCACATATTACTGGACATGACACACATTAATAAATGGTGACTAGAGATGGAAAACAACATCTGCTCGAATAAGAGGTAGAGTACTTTGATCTTAGCTTGTTTGGGGAGTAAGTTCATATTAATGTTGTTACACTTTATGACTTTATGTTAGAATATCTCTGGTTCTAGCTCAACTGTTCTCAGTTTGGATGATCATCTGAATGGTCTCCTGCTTCCACCTACTGTAGGAGACAGACAGGACTTGATGATGTCACTAGATGACATCATCTGGAGTGAAAAACTCCTCCAGATGATCCAGCAAGACACTTTCAGGCAGAGGAAACTTTATTAACTTGAATCTGATAATACTCAGAATCAGTGAAGTCGTAATTTCATCCACTGTCATTTCTGCAGGGCCGGCCCTGGCAAGGCTGGAGCCCTAGGCGAGATTTTAGATCGGCCCACAAAGCACCAATTTTGTACTTTAACTCACTTCAGACACTGTGTTGCTGCTTCTTCCATCTTTGGTGTAGAACTTATCTTTTTTTATAGTATTTGTTTGTTTAGAGAAAATTGAAATTCAATTTATTTCAATGAAACAATAGGAGATGTTTCCCTCAAACCTTCTCATATTATTTCATTTCATTCATGCTGCAAACATCAGACAGCTACATTTATTTTGCATTCTTACTGTCCAAAGCCACTGGTCTAATCTTTGGTGTTTGGTTTTATAAAGTTAGAACATTTGACATTTAAACCAGAAATCCAGTAGCTGTTAAATAAATTTACATTTCCTTTTGAAATGTTATTTCAATACATGTCATTTGTTATCATCCACTGTCACATGTTATTATAAAAACCTGGCTCCTCATATTTCTCTTTCCCTGTCTGTTCTTTCTACAACGACCTTCACGCTGTTTTGGACACTGTGCTTTCACAGCTGTCTGGGACAATCACAGTTTAATGACCAGAAAGCTATAAAGACTGGTATTTGAACATTTCCTCTACTTACTGCTAAACAGATCCATTGTATTGTTTCAATATTGTAAAATGCTAGATTGCCATAGGGGAAACTGTCTTTTCCTTTCCATCTCCACACCACTTTAAATCTAATGTATCTAAATGTAGTAAAGAACTTGGCTTCAAGTGCAGTGGATACAAGGCAGATCTCCGTGTTGAAGGCCAGCAGTCACTCACTGAGCCACTCTTCTCTGGACCACCACAGATTTGCAAGTACATATTAAAATAGACATATGAAATCATGAATCGGAAATAAACACTCAGCTGTTTATTTGCTAATTAAAACAGAAGTTTAATAAAATAGCTGTACAATAATATTTACCTGTTATTATTATTACCATTTAATTGTTTGGACATCCAGCTCTTGATCTTGTTAATAAAGTTTACTCGTCTATGGAGTTTAGATTATCTAAGAACTGAGTGGTGTATAGTTGTGTGTCATCAGCATATGAATGGTAGGATATACTATGTTTCCTCATAATGCTGTAAAGTGCGAGTGTGTACATCCATCCATCTATTATCTTAACCACTTGTCTTCTTAAGGGTCACAGGACAGTAAGTACAGTAAAGGTTAACATTTAATGGTCCTGATATTGATCCTTGTAAGATCCCTAAACAGACCTCTGTTTTAGCTAATTCATAACTATCAATGGAAACACAAAAAGTCTAATCTTCAAGCAGGAAGTGACTCGTACTTAAAATGATGTAATTAATTATTTTAACCGATTTTCCTTTTAAGGGTCACAGGGGTGCTGCAGCCAATCTCAGCTGTCACTAGGCAAGAAGAAGAGTACACATAGGACAGGTTACCAGTGTATCACAGAGCTGACATGTAGAGACAACCAACAATTCAGATTTGTGTACAATTTAGTTTCACCGTTCCTATTAAATATGTCATAATAACCTGGCAGTGCTAAACTGCTTTTAATAGTCCTATACTGTTGAATACAGTTAAAGATTTTCTAATGGGAACCACGATTTCTAAATAAACAGCTCTGATTCAGAAACATAACATCTGTCTTATGCATGTGGCCAAGTGCACCTTTATGAAGCACGGTGCATAGGAAAGTTGTCTTCTTAAACTATATAGATATTTATTATACACTGAAATAATATCTATCTTCAGCAACACCCTCCTCTGTGCTGCTAGATCTCTATTCTCTCTAATGTTTGCTCTATGAAGGATATGGAATCTAAATTAGCAGTCCTTACATTCCATACATTAAACTGAATACACCGTAAAAAGAGGTTAATCAAATGGGACAATGTTGCTAAAGTGAACTTTATTTAATTCACATGAAATATATTCCCACATTCTCTAGAAAGACAAACAACATAACATATCAGTAATATTTGACCAAAGTTGTTGGTCTTCGAATTACAAAAGAAATCAGATGACATCACCTGTTAAACCTGTTGACCATGCATACTTGGCAGGATCCTGCAGCATCAACCTCCCAGTACCTGAGGGCACTCAGATTGCAAAGTGGATAACATAAAGGCCAGGGAAAAAAACATGTCAAGACATGGAAAATCCTCTCTTCAGCAAGTCAGCTTGTAGTTACAGGACTAGCTTCGAGCTTTAAGGTATAAACATTTAGTAAGTCACAAAGAGACAGTCTCCTATAGTACCTGTGTTTTGGTAAATTCATTCATTCTACAAAGGCACACACTGTAAAATGCATCATATTCTTTTTCTTTCCACATCTGACATGGATACTTGTTAATAACTAATAGCTAAACACAACACCAGCACGGTGGCTGCAGAATACTGCCTCACAGCACATGTGTTCGACTTCATCAGCCTGACTTGGCACAGTCATGTCAACAATGCATTCATAGCTGCCCGGTAAAAAGGGGGAGGGGTGATATGACAAACTGGCCATGTTAAAACACAAAAAGCTAAAAGAGTTACCAAAATCATTATTTATCTAAATCATATTGTGTAAAACTTATATTATTGGATATATGTAAATAAACTATTATGTTTGGGGTCAAGTGTAACTTGATTACATGTTCAAAAGGAGCCCGGGACAATGCTGCTTTCAAGGCGGCTACGAAGTTGACTACTGAATATTTCTACTAGGATATTGTGTGATGTTGCAGATTTCTTGTGCTTGGAGATTTGTCTAAACAACAATCTACACTGTAACTCACGCCTTGCTCTGGACATTGGCAGAATAAAATAAAATCAGACAGTCTGTTCTAGTCCATTGGCCAAAGCTTACACGAAAACATGGCCAATTTCCCACAGCCATGAAGTAAGCTCCACTTTCTCCAGCCTGACTGACGTCTCCTCCCCCTGAACGCTGGAGCTGTGTGTGAGCTAAACAGTGTTAACGATAAGTAAGTTGTGGTTGCTGACCTGGTGGTGCCTTAACGTCTATCAGTACATGGTATGTGTTTCTAAAGTACACTGCAGGCTTATTGTCATTCATAGGACAAAACGCTGCAGCCGGGCCGCTTCGCAGCCATTAAAATGCTGCTAACTTCGGCTAAAGCTAGCTAGACGTCCTTTTAGCCAGGTGTTTCGCACGTACTAGCCACCGCTGTATCTGGTGACCGGATACGTACGTGGTTGCCGACGCCGTGACGCAGTAGCTTGTAGTTCTCTTAGTTGTTAAACAAACCCATCTTGATTCATTTTCATTTTTTGAGTCTTATGCGTATTTGAGGCTTTATAAACGTCGCGCATAGTGACGAAAGCTGCTCAGAACAGACATCCTGGTGAATATGTGCCTTAATTACCCTGTTACATCTGAATCCTATTTGGAGTCTGGCTTGAGTAAACATGAACAATACAACTGGACGTGCATAAAGAAATACAATTGGTAAAATTTGAAACCACGCAACCGAGCGTAATAATGCAACAACGTGCGTCCACGTAATAGCCCAATGCACTAACAGTGACTCACGAGGACAGCCACGTGCTCTTTCCTATTTCAAGCGACCACCGACGGCTAAGTATTCAGTTAAAATAGTCACTAGTCGATCCGTAACACCTGTGCCCGCTAACACCAGACTTTACTAATAACATGCCAGACAGCAACGAAACAGGTGAAGGGCAAATATGAACGGGTGAAAAAAATCCCTACAGTTTTTACTGACAGTAGCAAACGTGGCTGTTATTTTCAAAACTCAATATAAATCAATGTGTTCAGCTGTGGACGGTGTCATAATACATTCACGACTGCTGCATAGCACACGGGCACCATCTGCTGTTGTTGTGCAGGATTACTTTGAGAATTATGGGAGCATGCATATAAATTTCAAATAATTATTTCTGTCTAACAATCCAAACCCACTAATGTTTACTAATGATATCTGCTTTTCTGTAATTACTTGGAACATTCTTTCATTCAGTGACTCTGGTTAATTCTCTTATTTCTAATCACCATAGTTATCTTTCACTTAAACAGTTTGTGTCATGTGCTTTATTCACTTTATTGTAATAAAGACTGGGAGAAAAAAACAGTCCAAAACTCAGACATAAACATTATAGGATTAAGAATGAGAAGATGGGTTTGCATTAATTGTAGACGTAGAAAATGTTTTACCTTTCATAGGTAACTTAAATTGTTAATGAATTATAAGGTAGTTGTAGTTGATTAATGTTCTGTGCGTGTTTATAAGGGGAGTAATATATTGGTAAGATCTTGTCACCAGGCTCGGTCTGTGTTGACTTGTACAGGTCTGTGTGATGCAGTGGTAAACATCAGTTACATGAACAAACAAACTGTGTGTGCTAGTGAGACAGAGGCAAACATTTATGCACAAGCAGGACGTGCAGGTAACCGCGAGGACTGTGACAAGGTAAAACCATTTTTACAGTTTTTCTCTTTTTGTGCAGCATGAACGTAGTACGACGGGTCCTGAATCGCTCCAGGTTCGCATGTCATTCGTCTAACGTAAACTGTAGAAGAAGGATTTATTCTTCACAGGTCAGTTCACTTTAGAAACCTTTAGATGTAGCTCATCTGCTTAATAACTGTTTGGTTATTAATTAATTGACAGGACATCCTATAAAGAGTTGCGGGTGTTGGGTTTGGGTTGTGTTTAACTGCTTCAACTCTAAAAGCTCAGTGTATTGGCACCAGTGTAAGATTAGCACAGTTTTACTAAAGAACCCTGGTAAATACTTTTAATTTATATAGCGACACAGTCGATACAATTCTAAACCCACTGAGCAAAGATCAGTGTTGAGTGGTTAATGATTATTGTTTTACCAGAGGACCCTGTCGTACCCTCATTCTGGGCTTGTGGCAGTTGTTGAGCTGTTGGAAAAAGTGTTCAGCATATTGCAGCTGATGACTTAATAAAGTGGTTCTTTAAGTGTTTGATGTAATGTGGTTTTGTGTTGTAGCACACAATGTCACGGCACACTAACTCCAAGAGAATTGAGGGACTGGACAAGAATGTCTGGTAAGTGAACGAGCAAACACTCATCTGTTTGTCACATGAGAAGATCAATCAGCGGTAGGGTTTGTGCAAGGGATCGTAAGTATTTTTAAGAAAATGTTTTATTGGTCCAGTTCCTGCTTAACACTCAACATCACGCTCAGTGTGGGTCAGCTTTGAAAGTAATCTGGTCAGACATTCTGTGAGCTCTGTTCTGTCCAGTAACAGTTTCTACCTGTCTGTTCAGGGTGTCGTTCACTTCTTTGGCAGCAGACCCTTCCGTTGTTAACCTGGGTCAAGGATTTCCAGACATCCCTCCACCTTCTTATGTGAAGGAAGCACTAGCAAAGGCTGCATCAGTGGATATCATGAACCAGTACACCAGAGGCTTTGTAAGACTGATTTCAGATACACAACTACAACTCAACTACGACTGCTGTTCTGAAAATTGTGGTCTACACTGCTTTTTTTCTAACATCCTATTGATCAGGGAGAAATACAGTTTAGACATTGTTCATACTGTAAATGAATAGTAGCTGGGAACAGCAGTTTTTAAAGGATTATTTCCATACAGAGACCTGTAATCAGCAAACATTACGTTTTCCAATATCACGTTATGTTTGCTAATGCAAATTTATTAACTGAAAAGTATAACTGATTATTTAAAAAAAAAACAACTTTTCAATGATGGTAACACAGTTGAGTGTGGACTGTGATCTAATGTCTAAAGTAAAGAGTTGAAGAGTTTGCCAACACTTAAAACCTCTCATTTGATGAAGCTGCAGTTTGCAGGTACTGAGATGGCAGCAGCCATTTAAAAATATATATTATCATAGAGTATTCATAAAGTAGCTTCTACAACCAGATAGCCACTGTTTACTGTATGTTTACATGTCTTCTTTCTAACCTATGTTGATTTGAAAGGGTCATCCATCTCTGGTGAAGGCCCTTTCTCAGGTTTATGGGAAGGTCCACGGGCGTCAGATTGACCCCTTTAAAGAAATCCTGGTCACAGTGGGAGGTTATGGTTCGTTGTTCTGCACAATCCAAGGGCTGGTGGAAGAGGGAGATGAGGTAAGGTTCATATTCATAACCTTTTTTATATTGCCAGTATATATAGTATATTTATTGTGTGACACTTCTTCCCTCAGGTCATCATAATAGAACCTTTCTTTGATTGCTATGTACCTATGGTACGAATGGCAGGGGCCAAGCCTGTGTTGATACCACTGCGCCTTGTAAGTTTAATCTAAAGCCACTGGTGTTTTGACATAGATATTACATAGAGTACATTACTCATCACTCTAGAGAGGTTGTTTGTTGTATGACATGAATATGTCATATATTTATGTCTCTATATGTATATTAGAAGAATTCTGGAAAGAAGACAATCACGAGTGCTGACTGGATTCTTGACCCAGATGAACTTTCCAGTAAATTCAACTCTAAGACAAAAGCTATCATCATCAACACCCCCAACAATCCTATTGGGAAGGTGAGAACATACGACAGGATCATCGTATGTGAGAAATGTAAACACTCGCTGACTTGATATGACATAAAATAACAAGTGCTCTCAGTGGATCATTTCCTCTTCCTGCAGGTTTTTACCAGAGACGAGCTGCAGGTGATTGCTGACCTCTGTATTAAACATGACACTCTGTGCTTCAGTGATGAGGTTTATGAGTGGCTTACCTACAAGGGACACCAGCATATTAAAATCGGTATGGTTCCTGTTCAACATACTTGTTAGTAGAGTAATACTATTCCTGTATTTCTGTGGTTATGCATATACAGGCTATGCTCACAGTCTACTATTAATATTTTGTTATTGTCCTTATAGAATAAATACAGCCGCAAGCCTTTTTTCAAGTACATTTCATTTCCTTCTTTCTGTAGCCACTCTGCCTGGAATGTGGGATAGAACAATCACCATTGGCAGTGCAGGGAAAACATTTAGTGTTACTGGGTGGAAGGTGAAAAGCCAGCAGACTGAACATGATTTGTAATATTCAGTTATCACTTTTTGTGCATCATCTAACTAAGGTTTGTGTCTTCTAGCTTGGTTGGTCTATAGGTCCTGAGCACTTGGTAAAGCACCTTCAGACTGTCATGCAGAATAGTGTGTACACCTGCCCAACACCTATACAGGCAAGTCTACAAAACAGGTCTGTACTGTAGGCTCCTCTGCCATTTTACTGCTGTGCTGAAGCTTTTCTGTTACTCCTCAGGAGGCTGTGGCGCAAGGTTTGTTTAAGAATGTGGAGCTGATGGGTCAGCCTGACTGCTACTTCACCTCACTGGCAGAAGAACTTGAGGATAAGAGGGACCGCATGGCCACCATCGTGCTGGAGGCTGGTATGACTCCTGTCATCCCAGAGGGAGGCTACTTTATGCTGGTGGATGTCACGTCTCTCAGTGAGTTACTGCACATGTCATCTGATATTAGTAGCTATTTAAACTGGTGTGTGACTGATTTTTAATCACATTGAAAAAAAATGTCAAGTTTTTCAGAGAGACATGTTTACATTCTGAGAAAGGTAGGAGCTTTGATCAAATTTAAAACGTGAAACATCAGAAATCCTACTTAGTTTACCAATTTGGAACTGGATCAGCAGTGGGACTTCCTGATGAACCCCCACCTTACTAACTGAATATTTACCTCTGCTGTGTGTTCATTATAGATCAGGATCTGTCACATGTAGTTGATGATGAAGCCTATGACTACAAGTTTGTGAAGTGGATGATTAAAGAAAAGGTAAATAAATAAAAAAAACTGTACACTTTAGTTCTACTGTAGAGTCACTCCCATTGCAGCCTTTATGTTTTATATATATATTTTTAATTTATGTTCTCATTCAATTAATATGTATTCTAAAGAAACTGGCAGCCATTCCTGTCACAGCATTTGTTGGACAGGAGTCCCAGAAAGAGTTTGAGAAATATATTCGCCTTTGCTTCATTAAGGTAAATGCAGTTTACCACAAGTAGACACAAACACATTCTAAATAATCTAGTGAAGATACATGCTGGATGAGATGCAGTTTTCTCTATTCTGTGTGTAAAAACATGTGCATAACCTTAATCTGTCTTTCTCTTAACAGCAAGATAGCACTCTGGATGCAGCAGAGAAGATCCTAAAAAGCTGGGGCAAGAGTGAATAGGATGGAGTGCTTGAAGACTGCAGCATCATTTCAGAGAACTCTGGTCATACTGAAGGAATGGCATCGACTATACGCACAATTTGCAAATAAGGAAAAAAGCAGTCCACCAAAACAAATTCAATTCTTTTAATAGTAAAATTATTAATAGTGAAATGCGTGTGTATACTTGGGAGACCTGTCCTGTTTTAAGGGAGAGAATCTCCAAGTCAGCATGATTAAAATGAATTGTTCTGATTTAAACACCCCCTTATTCATTTGTATTGTGATTCTAAATAGTTAAATTCAGTATTTTATGAGTTAATATTTGTATAGAGGTCTAACATTAGATGCTCTACTGGTTTGGTATGTAAGGGATTATTTTAACAGACTAATTCTGTGTTTCACCTGTTTCCAATAAATCAGTCCAATACAATATAGATTTTGTGTTTAATACACTTAATAAATGTAATCACACAGTGTTTCATTTCCTAAACAGTTCTATTTCTTTTCTTAAAGCCAGCCATTTATTTAAAAGTACCATTGTACTTTTGTATGTTTACACTGATGCAAATGCCACAACAAGTACGACTTACATATGAAATTTGCGTTTGATTTAAGCTAGCCTTATTAATTTTAGTGTCTTTTCCCTAAACTACTACTTACACCAACCATTCTTCCACATGCATCCATGGTCATACATCGCACATTAACTCCTCAGTAACATTACAGCAAATTGGTATCGGTAGAGTTCAATATTTTAATATTGTAAGACAAAATAATGATTTAAACTGATATACTTTTTTGACTTAAATTTGTGTTTATTAAACAGAAATATGTGTTTAAAACTAAAGCAATGAAAGGCACGAATTTCAGTAATTTAATAAAAGCCATAACGTAATTCTCTCTGTCTCTCTCTCTCTCTCTCTCTCTCTCTCTTTTTGTTAAAGTTTCTTTTGGCTCAGAAGTTAATTTCTCTGTGGATAAATGAGGCTCAGCTACTGTTGAGCACTGTTAACTTGTGTAAATATCCACAAGGTGCTTGCTGGATAATTCTTATACATCTTATCTAAAAGTAGCTACTTGCCTACAGGTGTAGCAGCACCGAACTTAAGCAGGTAAGCTAACGTTAGCATGAGTTAACTAACTGTTGTGGAGTTAGCTTAGTTAGCACACAGCTAGGCCTATAAAAATGCCACCAGTCGACAGTGTTAAACACAGTTTACACGTGGCTTTTTGTGGTTGCTTGTGGTTTCACTGTCTAAATACTAATGCTAATACTAATTTTTCCCACTAATTTAATGCCTTGTGTTCAACAATGTGTTCAACGTCAAAACTCAAGAGCAAGTACAGCAAAGGCAGCCGGTAAGGTAAGTTAAAGCCTGAGAGACTTAGTGTTAGTTAGTGTTTAATGCTTGTTGTGGAATTTTTATGTTAATAAGTCTAAATGCAAATTTTGCTTGTTAGCTTAAGAATACTATAAATTCCCATTTCCACTCATGCTTTTACCATATATGCTCATAAGCTTAATGATGTAACCTATTCATTTGACATACTGCATTTAGGCGGTGTACACATTAGATGGTGCTAATGTTAGTACTCAGACTTTAGACACATTGAAACCATCTTGCTCTCAGAAACTGCAGCGCTGACCTTTGGTGACTGATGTGTTAGTAAGGGCAAACACCAAAACCTGTTACCACACAGATACAGACACATCAGATGGTTCTGTCAAACTAAAACAAGCTATTTCCAGCGGCTGGTTAAACAACAAACTAAAACGTCCTTACATGTGGTTGCACTTATTCTGCTTGATTAGACCTAAGCTCAGGTTGAATTTGGCCTAAGCTTTAATGGGAAGAGACCTTTTTCACAGATGTGTTCCCCTGTCACGGTATGGAAACCACAGTTTGAAATAATTAAATTAATAAGGGCTGAATTTCATTTAGTTACTGCAGGGTTGTGGTTTTCTGGATAGTGACTCACTGTAACGTTGTGATAGTACACTACCAGTCAAAAGTTTGGACGCAGAAAATACTATGTTTCTGAAAAAGAATATCAGATTGGTTATAAATACAGAGTAGACACCTTTTATGTTGTAAATGACTAAGCTGGAAACAGCTGTTTTTTTGTTTTTTTTTTGTTTGTTTTTAAGGAATATTTCCATAAACGTATGGAGCATATAATCAGCAAACATTAACATTGGTAAACATAGCACGTTGTGCTTGCTAAGCTGTTACCAGAGATGTAAAGGGTACTAAACTGTAGTATAGTTAAAGTACTGTTACTGTGGCAAAATTGTACGTTTAAAAAGTAAAAATTAACAAATTTTAAATTTGCGTTGAGACATTACTTTGTTAATTTTTTGATTTTCTATGACCTTTGTTGCCAACATTATTTTGTAGTGTAGTAAATTCTGGTACCATACTTTTATTTTGAAGTATTGTTTACGGATTACTACTTAACAGAATGTTTGCCTGGTTCTTTTCCTCCTTCTTTTTTCTCATACAGTAATAATCATAACAAATATTTAAAAAGCAAAGAAATAACTTTGCATTTGTGCATATTTTATTTTGCTCAAAACCACAGATGTTCTCTGGCCAACTAATAAACCATCCCTGTGGATTGTTTACCCATACATGTATAGTTACTCTCCCATTATCTTGAAAAATAGAGGTGTCAGAATGCGCTAAACCATGAATGTAGTGGCTGTCATTAGATATTAGTGTAACTTCTCTAGCTTTGTGTACTTGTAGAATTCACATGCTTTTTACAGTACATTGTTTGTACGAGGATGAGGATTTTTTTAATAACAGTTTTAAAGAGCACAGGAGGAAAACCCCTGTTTAAAAACATACCTGCACATGTGTGAGCTAAGACTAATGGAGCTTTTTTGCAGCAGACATTTTGGCTCATCAAAGCTGGAACTGTACTGGTATAATTAATTATATTAATCATGACTCCACTCTATTTAAGGATCCCGCTAGTTGGCCAGCACACATAGGAACTAACTCACCTGAAAGGAATGCAGTCATTAATAACAAAGTTAATCACGTGTGCTTTTCTTGCTTTGACTTGTCAAAAACTCTTCTCTGAGAAAATGTGTGAATGTCCGTAACGTTTGACTTTTTAAACTAACTTTATCCAAATATGAATTAATACATAATATGTGTTGGAGACATTTGTATTATACAGTATCTAAAAGAACATTGTTACAAATACATATACATAAAAGGCAACACTCCCTCAAGACTCAAAGGTACTGTACATACACCCCTGTATACTATATACAGTATTTTTTATATACTGTATACTACATATACAGTATATAAAAATAAATATGCAGACATTTAACACAAACTACAATCTATGGAGCAAAATAGAAACTGTCTAGGTCCTGTAGGCGCTATCAGAGTAATATGTGGTTATCTAATGTTCTTCTCTGACATTTGCAGAGAATGTGTTTGTGATGCTTGTTTAATTCTTCAGGCCACTTGAGGGAGACAAAGTACATCATACTAAAGCAAAGCTCGACAATACACATTTATTGTGGTCTCTGGTTTGTATTTTACACCGCTCATACAAAAGAAAAACAAAAGAAATAAATTAGTTTAATATGTAATTGAATGTTTTTCATTCATTCATGTCATTTATACAAACATTAGTTGCATCAATGAAATGTGGAAGTATGTATGCAGAATGTTCTGCCACAGAAAAGTTACATAAATACAAAAATATGTTGGTGATACAAAAACTCTTTATATTTTAATTGTTTATTTATACATGCTGTCTTTTTATGGTGTCTGTGCAGTGATGGTGTGATTGTAATTGAGCCAGAATCTTTCAGGGTTTCTGTGCTAACAAGATGTTAGAAATCCAGCATAACATAATTAAAACATGTGCAGTTTAATGAGGCATTTCCACTGCTAAATGAAACACTTACTGTACCTACCATACATCTACATATTTACTATGCATTTAGATCATATATAAACCTTAAGCACATCACAGGAAAAGGCTGCAGAGTTAACACATGCCATCACGTGCCCCTAAGCAAAATCTTCAAACAGTTCTAAACATCTAACAACATGTGGAACGACGCACAAGACAGAAATAGGTGCAGCAATTTCACACTGATCCTGTAATCAGTGGAAAATACCAGTAAAATACGGAGTGAGAATTGTTTTGTCCGCATAATCAGGATGGGGCATTGAGCTTCAAATAGTAGCTCCAAAATTCAGTTTATAAAAAGTGAAGCTTCTTTCCTCTAAACAATGACAGATCCTTCCTGTCAAGTTCTGAACTCAAGCAGGTCTGCGCAGCATGGCGGTGCTTGGACACATTGTTGGTATTTGATGCTTAAAGCAAATGGTAAATACCACATTAAAGTTATTTCTAGCTGTATTAGTCAACAGTGGTATGCCTGCACTTAATCTGGTGAAGGAAACATTATCTGATGAAACCCTTTTAATTGTAGCCTCAGAGTTAATAGCTAATGTTCCAAGCTACTTGGCATGAAATTGTGCTGTTTGTACGAATGAAGGTGATGATCTGCTGGCAAAACAGGGGGAAGGTGAGAAGGGTCATTGATGTTCACCCTCAGCTTAACATCTACCATAACTGTGTGAACCTTTCAATTTATACAGGCTGATGTCATGGAAACTGGAAAACGGGTTTATGCATATCCACATGAAACACGACACCTGTCTGCTTGGACAAAAGACCATGTCCTTTACATATACAGTACATTTTAGTAACTGATTCCTCTCTCGCTGTACTGTGTCCACAGCCTCATGGTTATAGAATGTCACTAGCTTTTCTGGGAAATTTGATCCCTTGATGTGTGCTACTTTAGCCACACGATAACCTGTGAGCTGAGTTGAAATGGTTTGGGCATTGTGAACTGTGATTTGAGCTCAGTGAAGTTTTAAAAGTGTCTGTCTCTGTGCAGCAATAGTGATAAACAAGTCATCTTACACACTACGTAGATGTAATGTAGGGTGAGAACCAGTGCTGGGAACGCAACTGTGGTCAATAATCTGAATAGGATTATTATGTAGGCTGCTGTTATCAGACATATTTAGTGTTCTGTCGGCAGATCTGAGTGGATTAGGTGTCTGTCAGCATAATACTGTCACAATTTATGTTAATTATCATCACTGTGCCAATAATCTAATATCACAATTCTGTTATGGTGGAGGAATTGGGTTATTGTTGCCCATAAAATGAGACCAGTGTTATTTTATGTTACCTCTAGGTGGCCATGTTGATCATATTCTGTAGCAGAATAACAGAGCTGAGCAGTGCGCCCTTCTTCCTGTTCGCTTACTAAACTTTGTCAGACAGTACTGCGTTGGTCTTGGTATTGTTGATCACATTCCTTAATCAAGCCTTTGGCCTTTCTGCCATTTAAATTTTTCCTATTGTGCTCAAATTACATATTAAACATGTTACATGGTTTGAACTGGAAAACGTAATTGATTGAAATCATAATCCAGATAAACAGCAGAGGTACAGATGTTCTGGTTTTTTTGGTTCTGGTATGGATAGAAATGCGGCATTGTACATTGTAGCATCTTCTTATGTACAGAACGGTCCGTCATTAGACCCTCGGTGCCTCCTAAATGCACATCAGATTTGAACCTCGGACTGAAGCCAACATATCCCTGATGATATCACTATAGCTCTGGTTTTCTAGCTTAGGGAAGCTCACTCTTCAGCTCCAGAAGACATTATTTAACTGTTTTCACACACTGAACACTTCCCCTGATGAGTAAACTAAAGTTAATGTGTGAAATTGAAACGTCTCTTGCTGTATTCTTAACAGAAATGTGCTTTGCTTAATCCAGGAAACAAAAGCTGTCATTTTAGAGCACAAACAATTTTCTGCAGTAAAAAATAATGTCACAGTAGAATAAAATCCACAACAGAAGGAAGCACTAATTATCAAAACAATCATACAAATATTTCTATTATACTAATACTCTAGCATTTCATGACATATGCTACATATCTATTGTGACTGAGACATAAATATGTGTGAGAATTTCAAGGCTGTACCACTGCACCCCCGGTACGATGTCCGCTCTCACACAGGCCATATGGCAGTGTGTGCCCAGCTCTTATTGCCAGCCCCTGCTCTGTGCATGCAGGCTAACAGCTTGGTGGACACATAATTAATTTGCTTAGGCGTCTGCCATTTATTTTCCAACCTACATTTTGTTAATTGGACAGAGGAGGTTAAAATCAAATGAATGTCTCTGGGTATGTTAAGGCTACTAATTGCACGGAATTTACAAGATAGTGCTTGCTTGTGGGAATACAGAGTCAGAGGAGATACTGGGGAGGTTGTAGGGCAGGAATGCAGAGTAGACATCATATGTTTTACTAATGTGCTCTGTAGGGCTTGTTCTAAAGTCCACAGAGATCACACTGATGACCATAGACAAAAAATGTCAATTATTGTCATTTGGAAAATTGATGAAAGAAAGAGAGAAAATGAGTGGAAAGCCCATTTCCCTCAGACAGGCATGCCTTACATGGCTTGTATTACTTGCAACGTGTAACTTCTCATATCCTGTGTTGTTTACAGCATAATATAACCTGACATGCCCCCCCCC